>WOAB01000011.1:11800000-11963263 GCA_027886185.1 Rheum nobile
AGATGATCAAACAAAAAACCATTAAAATAATCGTTTATCCAACTGTTGAGCTGATGAGACCCTTCAGAATAGTGCACTTATGAGTCTAGGAGGAAGCTGTATGACTATATCAACCATTTCTTTACAAACGAAATCATTGTTCTTAAACCAGTCAGTATTATTTTAGTGTTTCCGTACAGCCAAAGACATTAAAAAAATAGAATACTCCAGCTGCTTGAAATTCTTTGCTTGTTATCTCATGCAAACCCCTGTATGTACTCTAGAGGTGGTCACCAAAGTTTTGCCTTCCCACATTAGTCCTTAACTTCTTCCATGAGGCGAATTTCATATATTATTTCATCTTAAAATGGAAAAAATGATAGCGTTGTTGATTGATTAAGAGTAGACCAGAGAGGGCCAAAAACACTGCCTCGGGCAGCTAAAATTTGTTTCTATTTGTTGCACCGTTAACAGGTTGATCTTATTCTTTAATTCTTCGTTTCTGTGATTTTGTAATTACGTGAAGTTCACGCTCGTGGTATTTGTATTTGCAGATTGATGTTGAAAATCCTTGTGTTGTAATGACTCAAGATAAAAGCAGAGAGTTTTTGCATTCGGGAAGTAGCAAGGATAAATTCCAGGTAACATATTCAAATCAGTTAGTAATATTTTAGATGTTTCTTGCCACTATAATTGATAGCCTGGATGTTTCTGTTGCTACATATGGAAGTTTGTGATTTCTTTATTTCCGCTCCTCTGTAGTCTGGTGTGTTTCCACTAGGGGTGTTCATCCGGTCCGGTCCGATGGACCGGATTTTTGGGCATATGTGAACCGAAGACCGGACCGGATAGGTCCGGTCCGGTCTTAATCCGGTCCGGTCCGGTCTTGGACCGGATTTAATTTTAAAAAATAAAAAAATTAAATTCTTATTTAAAATCTATAAAAAAATATCTAAAAAAATATCTATAAAACATATATACTCCTAACTTATTAAATTTAAAAAAATATCTACAAAAAAATACATATAAATCTCTAAAAAAAATATATAAAACATATAAATTACAAATTTTTTTTTTTTTTTTTAAATTCCGGTCTTCCGGTCCGGACCGGATTTTTTCCGGGTTTGGACCAGACCGGACCGGAAACCGATTTTGGGGAAATGGTGGACCGGAGACCGGACCGGAATTTTACCGGTCCGGTCATTTCCGGTCCGGTCCGAAAATCCGGTCTGGTCCACCCATGAACACCCCTAGTTTCCACCTTTTGAGTTTCTGAACTGAGTTTGTGTAAAAATCTGCTTACTAATATGACTATAACCTGGTCTTTCTCATACTTCATTCCATTGCTTATTTGTTTACTTTTCGTTTTTCTTTCTTTTCTGCCTCCATTGACTTGTGCTTTATATTACTCAACTACTTTTGACAGCATATTTTTGTTACGATTGTGTCACTGTCTTTGTGCAGTTCTTCTTCAAGGCAACCCTTCTGCAGCAGGTTGAAGAACTACTGGGGAATATTAAGCAACTTCTTGAGTCTGCGTATGGACTAATTGGTGAACTTGAGAAATCGATTGAACCTATAGTCAGGGAGATCAATGATTTGGAACAGAAGATTAAGGCCATTGAGCATGTAGAAGAAATAGCTGAACAAGTAAAACAGTTGAGGAAGAAGCTTGCTTGGTCACATGTTTATAATGACAGTAAGCAGTTAGAAGAAATAAAAGCAAAGATTGAAAAGTACAAGAAGAATGTGCCCCTTTATGAAGCTAGAATCACTAAGAGCACTGTGAGTGATATAAACTCTGCATCAAAAGGGCTATTTTTATTAAAATGTAGTTACTTACTAAATACCTGTTAACACAGTACAATGTCTCAGTGATGATTTTTTTTGAAAGCCTTTTAGGAACATGCTCAATGCTTGTTTTTCTGGGGCTTTGTGAATTAGATATAAACTTAGGGATAAGGCTCTGGGATATTTAGATCAGATAATGCAAGCCTTCTCTTTTGATGATGCATTGAGAGGGTTGACCATTGTGTGACTTGATTCCTACGGTGTTTGTTCTTTGATTGCAGTACTGCTCTATGGAGACGTGTTTGTTTTTTTCCTATTAGACTAGGACTTCCTTCTCAAATTTGTTGGTTCATATTAAGGTGCAGTAAATTTGTTTTGGCCGCACTATGTTTCTGCTATCTAAATTGATTTGGAATGAGCTGGTCTAGTTTAGCAATATGGCTTCATATCGTAGGTGGGTTTATTAGGAATGCCTTAACACACTGACAAAATGATTGGAGGGTTATAAGCTAGATAACTGTAAATATCTTGTACATCATTATCATCATTATGATATTGTAGTTTTCCTTGTTGGAGAATATCTGATTTTCTGGTGTCAATTATTCTAAGTGAACTTAAATGGTATCCAGGGGGAATCCACTTATTCTTGCAAACTCTAGCCAGTTAATGATGTGAATTTCCCATTTTGGGAATTACGTTGGTGATGTCTTTTGATCTCTTAACAATGTGAATAAATCTATTGTTACAAATAGTTGAACAAAATTTGCAGAAAATGGTTCAGGAGCTTCAAGATTGCTACAAGGAGAAAAAATCTGCTTCTGATAGCTTGTTGGAAAGATCAAGTGAAATTAGCAAAAAGAAAGATGACTTGCAGCACAGTTTCTCTATGGTATGCTGAAACTTTGACCTTTTCCTTACAGCTAAAGAATAAACCTTAATTTTCTGATATCCACTTCTGAAATTGAGCTTGAGACTTGTTATGTAAATTTCTTACTTCTGTTTCTAAGAATATGTAGGATTACAGTTTGCTTTCTTCTGTTATAGTTCAGCTTATGTTTTAATTTCCTTCTCCTGGAAGGTATCTTCCTCCATAGTTGATAGCTTAATTCTAAAATTGGTAAAATGTGTTGACTTCTTGTCTATATGGGGATCCATCCAGAGCAGGGTATGACTCTAAGGACTTTATCCCTTTTCCCTAGATATACTGTTATGAGCAGGTTAGGGTTTGAATTGAGAGAAATGTAGTTAATTTCTGAGCATGGAATTGATGATGAAATGCTGACCTTTGTTATAATGTTTCACTTTTTCCTTGAATTCTTTGCTCTTTTATTCACATATGATCTGCTTGTTCTGGCTCTTGAATTATTTGCTGTTTTGAAAAGCTGGCTTGTTCTGGCTCTTGAATTATTTGCTGTTTTGAAAAGCTGGCTCCTTAATTATTATGGGTGAAGAATGTGAGTTTTTTCACTAGGTAGCTACTACGTCATACATGCAATATCTACTTGCTGTACAGTATCAAAGATTCAGTGAGTTGGCTTCCTTTATAAACTTTATTTTAGTAAGAATATGATCCTTCTAGAGTGATTGTAGATTTTATGCCATCTGTTTTTAGTACGTCTTTTTTTTGTTGTATCGCCTTAATTTAATTCCATCTTCTGTTTTTCACTTTGTATTTATCTTTTATAAGAATATGCCACTCTTTATGCTTATTAGGCATCAAAGGAGAGGAAACAGCTTGAAAAAGAACAAGAAAGGATACAAAGAAGTATTCAGACAGAGCAGAACCGGTTGCAAGGGTTGCAGAAACAAGTTTGTGATATCCAACAGGAGCATTTGATGAGTAGTCAGGTAGTCTAATCATTCCTAGCTTGTGTGGATATACTGTACTTGCATGTGTTTAGGAGTAATGATATGCCTTCAGTGAGCTTGTTTAACAGGAAAATTATTTGGAGACGGAAATATCAATGCCAAAACTTGCAATTTGTTAATTTCCATTTTAATAGCATGCAAGCCTGATTGCTATACATGTTAATCAGGGTGATCGATTTGAACTTCTCATTATGGTTGGTTGTTGGTTAAAATAGTAAAGTCGTCACTTTATGTGTAGTTTCACTAACATTATTGGAAATGTTCCAAGCCAACAGACTGCCTCTATTTCGTTGACCTAGTCAGTAGTCACTATTAGACTATTAGTGTTGTTTGATGTTTGGTTCCAGTAAAAAACCTCATCTCATTCCTTCCCTGACCCTTGGCTTCCACAGTCACCTTCAATCAATACCACAAGCAATAAAGAATTAGTGACAAAGAAAGATGTGAGTGCATGCACGGTGGTTGGATTGTTGAGAGACAGGGGGAGGAAGTACAAAGATGAATTCGGAATAGCTGGCAAGAAAACAGCATGATTCTGGCATTATACAGATCGGGTTGGAGATAGGTAGGGTTAGAGGACCCTTATATTCTTATGTATCTTCTTTATGAACTTCCTATTATTTTCTAAAGGAAAACTCTATAAACAGTGATTTAGTTAAAAATCATGTAGAATCGAGGGACAAGGAATCTTCTAAGATGAAAAAGATGCACAAAACTGAGGACCAAGAAGGCCATTACAAATTTGCTTTGAAAACCTGCTCCAATCAGGATCTATATTTAAAATCAATTTACCTAACTTTGCTTCTCTGTAAAGAAGCAACAAAAGTGACCTGGTCTCATGAGTCATCCAAGTTTCTTTCTAAATATTGATGTCCAAATTGTTAGTGCTCTTCCCTTCTTGCTTTCTACTTCTACTGTGGGGATTACGTTACATGCATCATTATTCATTTCCAGTCAAGTTGGCACGTGATATTTCATATTGCAGCTGCTGACTTGCCTCCCATGTTCTTTATAGGCGGAAGATTATGAAAGGGAGACAGAGTTGCAGGCACTCAATGATGAAATTGAGAAAGCTAATTCACTGCTGGCAAGGTATATCTTCTTTCATTTGATCATTCTGGATGCGTCTACTTCTTTGATCCATAATGAACTGCTTGTTTTAGTTTTAGTGGGAAAAATTAACATTTCTTAGAAATTTGGATAATATTTCAGCTTGTCAGAGAAAGAGCAAGAATTATCAGAGAAGCTATCCATCAAAAGAAATTTAATGAGGGAGATTCTCGAGGAGGTATGGTTTATTTCTATAATTTCGGTTTTGTAGAAGTTCTAGTCATGCTCAACTTTGATGGGGACCCTTGTAGGGTAACTGGACTTTGATGTGATCCTTATTTGCATTAGGGAGAGGAATATGTTCAGGTGTAATATTGTTTGAGCATGGATCATCTTCATTGATTTATTTGTATATATTTCAATGGAGTATTGTGTTCAATGTCAGTAAGCCTCAAGTAGTGTATAAATGCACTTGAAGGATGTTTCCCTCCATTATGCTGGTCTGAAAGCATTTTTCAAGATTTGGTTTTCTCTGGTGATGGCTTGAGAAATTTACTTGATATAAATAAGGTACCATCCAAGTGATACCTTCTGTCTGCTCTGCATTTTTTAATGCCAATACATGTCTTTCCATGAGATGGATATATTTGATATTAACAACGTTCAAGTTTGAGCCCAATCCCAAGTCAATCATTATGAAGTATGACCCACTGCTTCAAAATGTGAAGGGTGTACAATGAAAATATGCAACATTTGGGAGACAAAAGGGATATCTGTGCAAGGCAAAAACTAGTATAGGAAATTCCAAAATAATGTTTTTGACAGCAGTCTTGTGGCCAGAGGGAGTGAATTATATTTTTAAATTATCATGTATGCATATTGTATTATTGTAATTGTTAAGCTGAGTTATTATTATATTTTTCTCATGTAATTATTACTTTCAGTTTTAGGCCATTTATTTTTTAGCAGATTTTTTTTCCTGGCAAGCTTTACTAGTATATGTTACTTTTATGTACTTAGCCGTTTTGTCTAGATTTTGGCCTTTTTCTAGCTTTTGTTCTTGTTAGCTCCATGGTAAGCTTCTAAGGCTTATCTTCTTGTATTTGTTTGTATTCTCTTCAATGGATTAATCAGATCTGGAATTCCCATTTTCTCAACCCCATTTTATTCACAGTAATTACTTTTTTTTATTGTTTTAGCAAAGTGGTTTCTTTTCTGACAAACTGACATTATTTTGTCTGTTTCTATGCTTTTTCAGTCTTTGTTGTATCCATCACCAATTGAATTCCTTTATATCTCTACATTATTAGCTTTGTCTTTTTTTGCTGCTTCCATTCTGTAGGTTGAAAGGAAAGAGAGAAAGTATAGTGAGATTTCTAGTAATATACGTGATCTGCAGAGGAGCCAAACAAACAAGGTTTGGATTATTGGTTATTGTGTTAGATGATTTGGATAAGCATCTAATTAATGAAAATATAGGCCAATGTCCATTAATTTTTCTCAATGGAGTTTTTGTTTTCTGCAGGTCACTGCTTTTGGAGGAGATAAAGTACTTCAGCTTCTACGTGTTTTAGAGAGACATCATCATAGATTTAGAGAGCCTCCAATTGGTCCAATTGGTGTTCATTTGGTGAGAACATGATTGCCTACTGATGCTAGTGATATTGACCTTATCCTTCTTTTATCATATGTTTACTACTACAAAATAAATGAATGATAAAAATTAACAAAATAAATGAATGATAAAAATTGGATCAAAGTTATTGCTCTTTGGTGACAGTTCCTCAATTCTTCTCATATAGGTCCCTTCAACCTCTTCTAATGTTCCTTCCTTTGGTCCACGATTGTTCTAGGAGACATGATCTCTTAGCTCTAATCTTTCCTTCCTTCCTTCCTTGTGTCCCTGTTCTCTTGGTAACCCTAACATGTCTCTAGGCTCTGTTATCATGTGGACCTAGGCGTGGCCACTTGTCTCTTTGCTGTTGGCTCTATCAGGTAGAACCTGTTTATAAAATCCACCCAATGCCATATATGCCCCTGAAGCTTCAATAAAAACTTGAAATGTGGTCCTCAGTTGTAATATGTTCCAGATGATCCATGAAGTATTACTGTATTAGCTGGTAACTTGATACATTAATATTCCATATATCAGCATCTTTTTTTGTAAAATCCCATTGAACTCATAATTTCTCTTGTAAGTGAGCTTCCAGGATCTCATATTCTACTGCAATATTCTATAACAGTAGAACAGACCTGTTAATTTGCTGGAGCTTTAAGAGCATATCCCTGTCCATATAGACCATTGTGACTCTTATCTGCTAGATGATAAGAATATAGTAGTCCTTTTCTTGTTTTTAGGAGTTCTTGTAATCAATACATTATAAAACTCAATACTCAACCATTTTCCAAGGCCGGTGAGGCATAATCCTTTAAACTCTCTTGATATATGTAGCAATGTTTGAATGCATTAGAATGTGTTCTTATGATCAAGCCTAGGTTAGAAAAGAATGATTAGCTGCAATCAGATTGATGATCAAACGAGTGAGGTATTCTTTCTGCTCCAGGAGTAGCAATCTTTGAATGCGTTCTTGTGATCAAGCCTAAGTTAGATAAAAATGATTAGCTGCAACCAGATTGATGTACCATTGAGATGTTTTTTCTGATCCAGAAGTAATACCAGCTTTGCCCTTTTGCACATTGTAGGGTTCTTTCCTTCTGTTAATCAATGACATTCTTAGAGATTTTTAAAGCTTTATTGACCATTTTTGTCTGCATGTTTTTTCTCTTGTAATCTGGCATTGATATAATGATATTTTGCTTTTCATGAACTGCAGAATTTGGTAGAAAGTGATGCGTGGGCTCTTGCTGTTGAAAATGCACTTGGGAAGCTTCTCAATGCTTTTATTGTGACAGATCATAAAGACTCCCTGCTTTTTAGAGAATGCGCTCGTGAAGCACATTACAATCATGTACCCGTGTTCATATATGATTTTTCACGACAAAGGTGAATTGGAATTTATATTTGACCTAGAGTTTAATCTGTGTATTTCGAATTTTGCTTCACAGATTACCTCTGTAACAGGCTAAACATTCCAAATCACATGCTTCCACAGACGCATCATCCAACCGTATTCTCTGTTCTGCGTTCTGACAATCACACTGTAATGAATGTCTTGGTGGACATGGTAGACTAACTCTTCATACCTATCTTTAAAAGATCTTCTATAAAGGTTCTGCTGTTTAATTACATCCTGCACATACTGAACAGTATACTATCATATTTCCACTTTCCACTTTCTGTTTCGCATTACTTTAAATGCTAGTGAAACTAGGTGTGTGCTGAAGGAACCTCGTGCCTGTTTGAAGCTAGTTTTTCTCCTGCCTTTACATTGATGTAGTTTTACATAGTGCACATGAGATTTATCATATCTAATGTCTAGCAGTCTGCAGAGTACATGTAAAAAGAGGACTAGAGATAGTGAAATTTCAGCATTTTAATAAGACAATTACTAAACCTTGTATCTTTTCGATTTGAATATCATTACAACATGATCTCCTGCACATATTACCGAATTGTGAGCTACATTTGCTGGAAGTAAATGGGATTTTTACTCTTTTCATTGGAACTTCATTAGTTTGATACTGTTGTACTACTATGTGGTATTCTATTTTTATCGGGTGTCCTATGCATTGCCTAATCATTAACTTTGGCAATCAGAATCTGTATGTGTGCCCAACTATGAGAAACAATTCCCCTATTTTCAAATTGTCATTTATGGGGCAAGTAAATGTGAACTCATGTTTTTTTTTGTGCCTGCCCATGCAAGTACTTGCATGTTTGCCCTTACTACATGAGAAAACAAATTTGGAGTGCATGATGGTTGGTGCAATTACTGCCTCAAAACATCTTTTCGGCACTCGTCTTGAGTGTACATAGAAGTTTATCTCTCCTTTTTTCTCGAAAGCGAAAAGTTTGTCTTCCCAACCTACCCGGTTCCTTGGTTGCCAAATCACCACCATTTACCAAAACACACTGTTTGGCTTCGTTTATGGTGTGAATATAGTATTTATCACTGGGAAGGGTCCAATATATCCCCTCCCCTCCCCCAGCATATTTCAGATGCAACATGTTTTTGCCTTAAACTTTCCCATCCATGAAGCACGGACACCTCGGGTGAGTGACGTTTCCTATGTCAGTGGATCTCTCGGTTCACCACTTCATATTTCAAATGCAACAGGTGGGCTCTCTCACTATGGGTAGGTTAAAAGATTCCTATATAATGGTGGTCCAGTTATGGGGCTAGGCGGCTAGCAGTGGTGTTGTTTTGATGGCATTGTGAGACAGGGTGGTTGTCGGTCTTTGCTTCACTATGAAGCCAAACAAGTGCCACTTGAAAATTTAGTTGCATACATTGCCAATATGGCAATATGTTCTAAAATACATAGCACATGTAAAAGACAATACTATGTCTTACAGGGGAGTCCATGTAAAACAGGATGAACGTTTATTTTTTTTAAACCTGACTTTATTTTCTTCTTTTTCTTTCCAGGGTGGTATTGAGAGACAAGTTCTTGTTCATGACTATGATGCTGGAAAGACCGTTGCCTTTGGCCAAAGAATTAGCAACTTGAAGGAGGTTTATACTAAAGATGGATATAAAATGTCAGATAGAATCTCTTTCCCTTTCCTGTTCATATTTTTTTGTAAGAGCAGAATGACTGTGCTATGCTCTATAACTAATAGAATGTCTGTCATGCAAAAGATTTGCATATTAGGTGATTTGAATATAACAAAATTAGCTTTATGGACAGTAGGTGGTTGTATAATAAATATGTTATGGTACACTGATTTAGCTTTCAGTTGAACTGAAAGAAAATAACTGGTTCCACTGCCATAAGCCTTCGACACCTGTATTAGTGGTAGTGGTAATCAGATCATATGAGCAACCTTATCGCTAAAATCACAATTTCAAGGGCTGTTCTGAGGGAAATTCAAGTTTAACAAAAAATGTCCCTCAACCCAATGACAAAATACAAATAACTGGTTCCACTGCCATAATTTTGCACTTGAATTTAGCTGCACTTAAAGATAAATAAAAAACTGTAGTGTATTTGTAGGTTTTTTCGTGGTTCTGTTCAGACCATTCTTCCTCCGATGAAGAGACCTGGAACTCGGCTTTGTAGTTCGTATGCTGATCAAATTCAGCAGTTTCAGAGAGATGGGTCACTTATGAAAGGACAAATTGAAGAGACTCGCCAGAAGAAAAGAGATGCAGAGAATGTACTCCGTGATGTAGGAGATGAACTACAAACATTGAAGGTAGTGATTGTCCTTGGCTACTGCTTCCTGAACACTATAGTCTTTGTAGTAATATCTCTGCCTCACCTCCACCTCTATCTGGTCTTGCTGCTCTTTCTTTATTTGTTACTTTTGCAATTATAACAGTCAAACTCGGTTGTGTTACATTACGGAAAGTCGGAAACCTTAAACCTACTGTACTGCTTTTCAGAGCATTGGAGCTCAGCAATCTTATATGACTACTGTTTATTATAACCAAACTTCTAATCCTAGGAATGTTAGTCCTAGTTGAGAGGCAAATAAAATAATATAAATGATGTCTTAAACCTAGGACTATTGTATGTAAATCCTTTTCGAGAACTTCGATTGTAGGCAAGAGATAAGGTTTAAGTGATCTAGATCGTCCTCCTTATATGTTCTAATGAAAACAAAGGTTTATACTCAGAAGAATAAGTCGTTGACAAAGGATTGTTCCAGTAAACCAACCCAGCGTCCAAATTTAATATAGGAGAGCAGCTCTCAATTAAAAGAATCAGGCTATAAAATGCCTAATGCTATCAAAGATTGATTACGACAATCTAAATTGTAATGGCGTTCAGAACATTTGCTTGTGTGATTACAGCTCTAACAAGATAGAAATAAGATTGACTAAATTGATAGTGATAATCATAATCATGATCCCGTGTTACAAAATTTTAAGAGCACATGGAATTCAATTGAATAAGATAACAAAAAATCAATTTGAATCACAGGAGCTCATGACAAATGTGTCACAAGTAATGCAGGGCTATATACCCTATTGACATAGAGATACTGTATTTTATGCATAGAAAATACAAATACACAGCCATGGAAATAGCATAATGAGAAGTGATGCCAAATATATCATGTTGTCTGTGTTGAATATTAATTTATCATTGTAAGTCAAACAATTGTGCTGACTGGCTATGAAATTATGTAATCATGGGTGCAACTTTATCATTGTAATTTACCTATACATGTTTTTTGCATTAGTGACAGAAAAATTGTGTTACTATATAATGATTGATCTTAATGTTTGGAGTATTCCACTGGTCCTGTTATATTTCTGAATTCCGGATGTGTCTCATTGATTCTTCTCTTGATATGTGAAAGAGGAGGCGTCAGAATGTAACACGGGAGTTATATTCCAAGAATCTAAAGCATCAAGATCTCAAGAATTCATGTGCAGCTGCATCTGGTTCAATGTCGGCCCCATCAACAGATGACCTTCAAGACGATATCTCAGTTTGTCACTCGTTACTGATAGCCACATCTATTTGGTTGTCTTGTAATTATGTGCTCATTCTTGATTATGTTTTTCGTTGTATTTATCTATAGAGAGTCAGAACCAAAATAATAGAGTTGGAAGAGATGCTGGAAAAGATTATTGAGCATACGAAGGATGCTGAAGCTAAAGTTGAGACCTTGAAAGAATCATTTGAGAAGTTACAAGGTGTGTTCACCATCTGAAAATATATAATCTTTGTCAAGTTTCTGTATGTGTTGCTATTTGTTAATCTTACTGCTCTTTAAATTTTGTAGAATCTGCCAAAAGTGAGATTGATGCCATGAACAAAGTAACAGAGGAGCTTGAGGAAATTCAACAACAAATTCTTAATGCACAACAGGTGCCACTCTCTCCCCCCCCCCCAATGTCTTAAATATGGATTTTCTAATGTGTTCCCATGTGATTCAACAAACCGATGCAATAAACACTCAGATGTACTTATCACTCAAGTCGATGCACTTATTCTGATATACAGATTGAATACAATTCTGTCTTATTTCTGGTGCTTATCATCGTTTCTGAAACATAGATTTACATGAAAAGAGTAGAATAGATTGAAACAATGTCTTATTTCTGTTGTTCGTCATTGTTTTCGAACAATTAATTCCCTTATAAGAAACAGATACTGACTTGTTACTCTGGTTTCTGATTGGCAATATTGCTTAATGTCACTTGGCAGTTTACAAGATTAGCGTGTAACTTCCTTTGCAGTTTCATTGTTTTCTTGGTGGACATTCATGTTTCTAATATTGCATTTCATAATTTTAGTTCAAAACAGAAAAGGAACACGTGCTAAATGAGAAGCTTCTGCCTGCTATTAAAGAAAATGAGGAAGAATATCAGATGCTAGAGAAAAGACTGGAGGTATATTCCCTCCTCCGTCATCTTAAAAAAGAATCTCTCCTGCTAATACCTTTTATAGTTACTTGTGTTACAGAGCTGCTCTTTTTTCATTTTTTGAGATACTAAAAAAAAGGTAGCAAACCTTGATCTTTGAATTATGCAGAACAAGAGGTTTTGAGTCTTTCAACTAAATATGATAACATCCTGGCCAATAACTTGGGGCTATGTCTGAGTACGGCATATAAAGTTTGGGCTCGCCCTTGATACAATACGTGAACTCCTTGGACTTTTCTGTTTACAGCATAGTAGAACTTACAGAAATCATTGATGAATTAAGAAAGCAAATAAATGCATTCTGACCAAAAGACAAATCCCTTCTATGTTTTCCACAGTCAATCTAGCATTTGAACTTAGATTGATAATACTAAATGCATATTAGTAAAAGTGGCTCAGTATATACCAAATATTAGAATTATTATCTAGAACGAGACACCTTATAGTGTCTTACTACCCTGGTTTTGTGTTGGATTCTATATCATGCATTTCCAATTGATATTGTTAATTCTGAAAATATGCAGGAAGACCGCAGGAAGGCTTCTTATGTTTGCCCAGAAACTGAAATTGAATCCCTAGAAGGCTGTACAGAGAGTAGCCCTGATCAGCTCTCAGCACAACTGATGAGACTCAATCGAAGATTGGAGCGTGAAGAAAACCGAGTGTATATTCTACTTCTGTTTTTGAGTTTGGTTACCGATAAGCGCACTATTGTTCTGAGATTGTAACTTCTGGTTTACAGTTCTTCTGATTCATTGGGTGACCTCCGAGCACAGTACGAGGATAAGCAGAAAAGAATTCAGAGGAAGCAGAGAACTTATGAGGGTTTTCGTTATAAGTTGCAAGTAAGTTCCACGAGGGCCTTTTGCTATCAACGTGATCTAGTATATGGCCTTGAGCATTATTGATGTAATGTAAGGTTGATGTTTAGTGGATCCAAATGTAGGCATTCAGGCCCTTCACTAAACATTAGCTTTTTTTAAACCTTTCAACTCTTTTTTCTTGAAATCCAAATTATTCAATAGAACAGGTAACTGGGACCTTCACTATTATCTCCTGGATATGATTAAATGACGCGTCTTGCTTGTCTTGCTTCTCTTGCAACTTGCAAGTATGTTTTAGATGGTCATAGATTGTGGGGGGCTTCTTTGGCTAAAATTTGTTTCTCTATTTTTTATTACATTTTCAGTCTAGTTAAGGCTTTGTTTGGCCAACTCTTGATAAAAAGCTTTTTTGAAAAAAGTACTTTTTATACTCATTTCACTACTCCCTATAACACTCAAATTTTAAATTTAAAAAAATACTTTTTCCAAAAAAGTATCTTTTTAATAAAAAAATACTTTTTCCAAAAAAGTATCTTTTTAATAAAAAAAATCTTTATAAATACACTCACCAAACAAACCCTAAGTTGTTTTGGATTCATGTCATTGTGAATTGGGTTTTGGGATTGTGTCCTTACCGTTAGTTGTTTCTGGTTTCGTCCTATTCAATTAAAATATAATGATATAAGATTTGTGGTAGGTCAGATCATCCGTGGAGGCGTGGATAATTTGATTGGTTTACAAGTAGCAAATGCTGAATGCATCCCTTTGTGGTGGTTAGTTCGAAATCCACGGATGGCCACTGGGGGATTTCCTAGATTTTCCAAGTCTAGATTATTTATAAGATATGCATACCTGCAATGTCAGTGTCATTCAGTGTAAAGAGAATGACTCCATTTTGCTTGTGAAAAAAACTCCTTATTGATTTATCATCATTGCAGGCGTGCAAAGAAGCCCTAGATTTGCGAGAAGCTACGTATAGACGAACTGCAAGTCTGTTGAAACGGCAGCTGACTTGGAGGTATATGCTTTCTTTATTGGAAACTATTCAACTGTTCTTTTCCCTTCTTTCAGAAGTATATTTTATAAAAACAGTTCTTTATTCCATGTTTTTCATGATAGTTTCACTTTTTCATCCTAGGTTTAATGGTCATCTAGGGAGGAAAGGTATTAGTGGGAAAGTCGAAGTTGACTATGAGAAAAAGACCCTGTCACTAGAGGTAATAATTTCTTTTTCTTTCTACAGACAATTCAAATGGTTTCCTATATCTGAACTGCTCTTTTTAGCACATTGAATTTGGATCAGTTACATCAGTAAAGAGAGAAGGTTGATACCTTCTTCATTTTGTTTGCTAGGTCAAGATGCCGCAAGATGGATCAAGTACGGCTGTTCGTGATACCAGAGGGCTTTCAGGTTCTAGTCTCAATCTAAATATTTTCTCATTTTTCTCTAGTGTACCGTCTTTTGAACCTAGTTTGTCTTTACATAAATTAGTTACCTTCCAACAGGAATAGAATCTGAATATTCTCATTTGTTCTCTAGTGTACCGTCATTTGAACCCAGTTTGTCTTTACATAAATTAGTTGCCTTCCACAACAGCTTTCTAATCAACAACGATAGGAAGTTATTAAACAATGAGAGAATGTTGTGAAAATTATTGAATGAAAATTATGAAACAGATTATGCATTTTGCAGTCGTGGTTCTAAGTGTTTATCATTTTTGGTGTTTGAACCCGCTGCACATGTGTTTCATCTCATGCAACTAATGCCTGCGTTTTGGACCAGGTGGAGAGCGTTCGTTTTCAACCTTATGCTTTACACTGGCTCTTCACGAAATGACTGAATCCCCTTTCAGGGCGATGGACGAATTTGATGTATTTATGGTAAGACGGCCCTTTGCTTTTGGTTCGTCCCCATGTTCAGAATATATTGGCGCTCTTCGGCAGGGAAGAAAAATCATGAGCTTCTAGACACTAGTGCTAATTTAACTAATTATTTTTAGGATGCTGTAAGCAGGAAAATCAGCTTGGATTCTTTGGTAGATTTCGCACTATCACATGGATCTCAATGGTTATTTATCACTCCTCATGATATTAGGTGCGTGCAAAATTATTGTGAATTTTTTATGTTCATCTTTTTTATCTTATTTTCAGTTTACTGTAGAGTAAATGAGTAGTTTCTACTTAATGTGGTGAATTGAGCACGTAGTTTCTGTCTACATTTTAGTACTTAAGCTCTACTATCAACCTGAACCTTGATGTTTGAGGTGCTGATGAAGTAACTCAAGCCCCATGGGAATCTAAGTAGTACAATGTTGAATATTGCAACAGACCCAAATATTAGGTTTTAGGTAAGTAGCAATGTCACAAAGATGGATAAGCTCCTCATTTTCGTACTCTTAACTGGACCCGTTCCCACCCTAGACCCAAAACTTGAACTTACCTTAATCAGTAAATGACCCAAATTCAAAAAGTTACCCTACCCGAATCTGACCATTCTCACCTTCCTTTTGCAACTTGCAAGTTCAAGGTCTATTGGGATTCAATGAAGCTTTTGTCTTGGATGAAAACCATATGCTCACTTCTCTACTAAATGCTCAGCTAAATTCGTTATGTTCTGAATTCAGCTGTGTAAAACAAGGAGACAGAGTGAAGAAGCAGCAGATGGCTGCTCCTCGATCTTAAGCAACGAGTTTCACTCAACCAACCATGTATCTGTGCAGCTCACGTCAGACGTTTGTACATCCGAAGAAATGCTCCTAATTATGCTTATGTTGCAATGCCATCAAGCCCTAACCTCAGCCATTTAACTGTTTTCTGAAGTTTCTCCTTCTGCCTTCTGGATCTGGTGGTGAGGCATGGCGCATGTTAGTCATTAGCCCTGCATGTTCCTTAATGCTCTTGTCATGGTTTTGAAGGATGCCAAGTTAACTTGTTTACTGGTCACTGTCATGAAGTAGAATATCGATTTGCTTTTTGTTAAATGATCCTTGTTATTATATCCATAAAAAATCGCTTAATTTGTAAAATTGCCCCAAGTGAAGAATTATGAAATGTATGTTTATGAACTGATGCGAGAAACTCAGAAGTCGGTATTCATTATTGTATGTGTACAAGATAGAAGGCAAGATTATCAAGAATGCTTTCTAGTATCGGATGGTTGAAGGGTCTTTTGTGATCGGATTGTTGGATCATAAAACTCTAAATTCTAACAAATATTTCGTAATGACAACATAATGTGTTTAATGTTTTCGTTTTTTTTAAAATGAAAATATTACAATGTTAGGTTTTCGGTAGGTAGCAAAACGATGAAGATAGATGAGGTTAATTAAATAAACTAGAATTGAAATGTAAACCTTGAACGTATTGGTAATGTATAAATATTATAGTGTCATTTTATTTATTTATTTTGTCTTTTGAATGTTAAGTTTTTGTAAGTGTGGTTTTATGAAATTCATACTTAAATAATATTACAAGATAATCATTTTGTTGGATAGTAAGAAGTTAGTTGGATTGTTAGAATCACATTGAGATCGTATAGAAAATTGTACAAGTTTTATTTCATAATTTATGATCAAGTGTCGTTCTATATTTCCACCATTTTCGGATCATATAATTGCATATTCAAATTGAAATTCTTATAACTCTAACTAATGTAAATGATATATAAATAAAAGTAAGAGAAATTTCGGTTGGTGTCTCCGAACATCATCGAAATCGTCGCTAATACAACCGGAAAAAACAACAGAATAATCTCGAAAGTTATAGTGTACTCATGTCGGGGCCATAGGAGTATACATCTCCTCTGTTATGGTCTAAGGGATTTAGAATGAGATAGTTTCCATGGAAGCTATGAAAATCGAAGGAAAATAGAGATAAGAAAGAGAATAAGGGTAGGAGAGTAAGGAAATAGATAGAGAATGAGAAATTGGATTGTTTTTATTCCATATGTCCCACAGAGAGCTCGTATCTACCTCTTATAGGCTTTTAGAGTATTTACTCAATCGTTCTAATAAATCCTCTCAATTACATAATATACCCTCACCCTTCTGCAATTCTAACAATACTTCCCCTTTTAAGAAACCTTGCCCTCAAGGTTCACAAATGAAAAGAAGGAAAATGGTACAAGAGCGGCTATTCAAAATTGAAGTTTGAGCAATCACTCTGTTCAAATTAGTCCACAGAATCAACCACTCGATCACAGGTTCTCTACCAGCAAAATACTTGACAAGTACGAAAGAACCTCAGCTTGAATCATCCGGATCTAGTTCAAAACTTGACTAATCTTAAGGTTGCAAGACAAATAGAGATAGCAATGAGTCAATGACGTAGTTGAAGAAAATAGGAAGGAAATATCAGCATTTAGGACAACACCAATGTTATACAAGAGTGAGCTTTATTAGCAAATATGCATCATTAAGTAGACAATTCTACATCATTGTAGTATGTCAAGCCAATCAGCAAGTTTCCAGCACACATGCATCTTCTCCATGAATAGAGAAGGATTACCTGACCTAGTAGGATGACAAAAATTCCAATTTGAGCAACCACATCAAAACCCATTCAACAACAACATATAAAGAACCCAAATTAATAGAAGCAACCATTCCATTTCAATTTGAGCAATCTAACTTTCAGCAATCATCAATAGAATCAAAGTCTCCACCCATATCAAAAACCCAATTACTACGACTCCTAGAAAGTTGGGCATTTCCCCGTTGAATAAGAGAATTCCTAATATTGAAATCTCTAATAGGCATTTCATCAATCACGTGTTGTGCACTTGAAATTGCGAAGTAACTCAATTAAATTGTCCCCAAGTCGCCCATCCTAATTTCTATCCGATCCATCGACATATCTGTAGGATCGTGATTGTTAGTTTAGAACAAGGGAACTAAGAATACTGATATTCAATTCCCTTCGCAACGGAAATAAACAATCAAATATAAATGAACAAGTTCCTTATAGTGGAAACTTTTGATTGTCAACTAGTAATCTAGGATAAAAACCATTACCTTTCTTTCGAAAGGATTTCAAGGTCTATTTCTTATCACTTTGGTTACAAGTTACTTCTAGGAACAAAACACACAGTTCCTTTGCCTTACACATAGTTAGACAATCCTAGATAAACTTAACACAAAGTAGAATCAATTCAAGAAGCAGTCCTAAGCACTAAGAAACTGACACACTTACAGTCACAGGAACTAGCACACAGCTCTCAAGTTTCTTGACTGGTTCCTCTTGATATTGGTTTGAGTTGATGATCTTGTTGAGAGTTCACACTTTGATGTTTTCTATGAAGTGTGATTCTTGTTGTAGTGCTTGAAGATAACAATGAAGCTTGTCTTTCTTATATAGTGTATTCTCGAGGTTAAGTCTTCTCTTGGTTCCCACAGAGCAAGCTTTAACCTGGGTTGTGTGGTGGTCCTTAATTCAAGCTGACTTAATCATGTACCAACAACCTAGGCAAACTCAGAATACACATTGGTTGGTCAAAGGCTTTAGAAGAATCTGTCATGTCGTTGTCAAACGCCTTTTGTCCGAGGTTCAGCAACCTAGACAACTTCAGAGTTTCCTTTGGATGGTGACAGGCTTTAGAAGCGTATGTCATGTCACTTTCAAACACCTTTTGTCCGAGGTTAAGCAACCTAGCCAACTTCAGAGTTTCCTTTGGATGGTGACAGGCTTTAGAGACGTTTGTCATGTCGCTTTCACCAACCTTTGTCCAAGGTTCAGTGTTCCCAGCTTTATCGGGAAAAGCAAAGTCACGTGTTGTACTTCTGGGTTCCTTTGGTTTGCTTGTTTGGCTTTCATGGTTTCAGTAACTTGTCCTGTGGTTCCTTTAAGCACATCTTTGAGATAAAACATTAGTATCAAAGTATTTGTCATCTTCAAAAGTAGAGAAACTGAGGAAATGAACTTTCATGGGAACTGAGGTTTCAGAGTTCCATTTCCTAAAAATTTCCCCCTTTTTGATGATGACAAATATAAGGAACCTGACAGGATAATAAGGACATGAAATTCATTAGAACAGTTGAGCTAAGAGATTTACAACTTTATGAAATAATGAGAGAACATTCAATAGTTGCAAATTCCCTCTAAGCAAAGGAACTAAGTTATTTGAGTTCCCCCTCAGAAAGAGAACGAGTTCAGATTTCCTATAAGTCCTGTAGTTCCAAGAGTTCAAGGTTCCCATACATTTTCCCCCTTTTGACATCATCGAAAAGATCAATTAACTTATCAAGTGTAGGATATCAATGTGAAATAAACAATTGCTTTAAACCCATGAAAGTCACCATAATAGAAACTTAAGGCAAAGACAAATAATGTATTAGAAAAACTCCTGGAAATATTCATTAATCATTAAAACCAACACATTATTCACAGATTCATAGTAGAAAGACAAACAAAGGTCACAAACAACTTGAAACAATAAAAAAAAGATAGGAGAGGTAGGTGGAATCCTAGGGAACTACTAGCACAATGTGGTGTTACAGCATTGGGAACTAGGAAAGTCATTCCTGTGGCTGCGGAGTTTCCTCTTCTTTTTCATCATCATTCTTTTCCTCAGTTCCCTCATCTTTGCCTGTAGCCGTCTTAGGCGTATCCTTCATCTCAGCTGCCTGAGCTCCTCCAATCGCAGCGTCCAAAGTTTGCTTAATCACACTCACAAGACCAGATATGGCATTCATGGTCTGCCCCAGCTCTGTCACCTGATCACGAATGGCAAGAGAGATGGCAGTAGATCCATCCGTGATAGCTTTTTCAATACGACTCAGGCAAGCTAGGATCGCAGAGGAGTCTTGGACATGGTATAGCGGAGGCAAAGAGCTTGGTGTTTTGAGAGAGGTGAGCAAGAGAACGAGAGAAAACGAGAGGATGAGAGAGCAAGGGAATCAAGAATTCTGAGAGAAAGGAGAGCAGAGTACTTGGTTCATTCAAACATGAGTCCCTAAATACCTCTTGTGCATCATTTGGGGCCGTTGGAAAAAAAATCTCTGGGATAACGACTCTTTTAATTGCAGCTTTTCGTTCTTTGTAACGGTCACAAAATCAGAAGGAATATTTTCAAATAATCTCATCAATGCGGAGCCGTAAAGGGAACTCTGACGCTGTATTTGCATTAAATTTTGTCTCGGGAAGAAGCGAGTTTCTACTAGCCGTTTGGGAGTTCTGCCTTTCCTAGTTCCTTTCTGGCGATTTCTTCATTGTGCTAGAGGGATATATGAGAACTTCTAGTGTAGGGATTTTAGACACAGGACATGAAAGTACGTTCCCATAAACGAAATCAGGGAGGTCCATTTATCATATCGCACACTAATTCCCAGATAGGGTTAAGAGATGGATCATAGGGAACTAGATTGTGCAATGAGGTAAGGGAGAGTCATAGTACACAATCATCATTTCGGCTTGTATCATGAGGTTAGAATATGATCAGATTGTGACTTTTGGGCTAACAAAGAAACTTGGACAATGATTGAGTTAAAATGAAAAAGGACTTTCAAGGAGAAGAACTAGATAAATTTATCAAAGCCTTTTGAGTAACTATTATAGATAAGTGGGTTTATTGTAAGAGATATAACACAAAGATTCCAAGACAGAACAAGTAAAAAGGTCAAATCTAGTCAATCAAGGGAACTGGATAGTAACTTTAAATTAAAGGAACTACTAGTTTATAGGAATCATTCCCAATTCTAATCTAAGGTTCTCGAAATGAACTCTATTCAAAGCTTTGGTGAATATATCTGCAATCTGATCTTCATTCCTACAAAATTTCATAATGATGTTCCCTTTCTCAACATGATCTCTAAGGAAGTGATGTCTTATATCTATATGTTTGGTCCTAGTATGATGCACATGATTCTTAGAAATGTTTATAGCACTAGTGTAGGATCGTGATTGTTAGATAATAACTTAAGGAACTCAGAATATCGATTCTAAGTTCCCTTCACAGCGGAAATAAACAATCAAACAAATGACAAGTTCCTTATAGTGGAAACCTTTGATTGCCAACTAGCAATCCAGGATAAAAACCACTACCTTTCTTTGAAAGGATTTCAAGGTCTACTTCTTGATTTCTTATCTCTTTTGATTACAGCTTATCCTAGGAACAAACACACAGTTTCTTTGCCTTACACACAGTTAGGCAATCCTAGATAACTTAACACAATCAATAATCAATCCAAGAAACAGACCTTCGCATCTAGGAACTATCACTTACAGTTATATGAACTTAGCACTCAGCTCTTCTATTCCTTGACTGGTTCCTCTTGATACCGGTTTGCTTTGATGATCTTGTTTGAAGGTTCACACTGGATATTTGCTAATGTGTGTGAGTCGTATTTTAGTGCTTGAAGATAACCCTTGAGTTAGTCTTCCTTTTATAGAGGATTCTTCGCAGCTTAATCTTCTCTGGGTTCCCACAGATTGAGCTTGCCCTAGGATAAGTGGTTTTCCTTGGTCCACGTTGTTCTTGGCATGTGAAAACAACCTAGGCAGCTCAGAATCCTTCTAGGTTAGTCAACCTCTTCAGCCAAGTCATTCTCCAGCTTCCTTTGTCCGAGGTTCGACACTCTGGGCGCTTGGGAACTGACTTCTAGACAGCGACAGGTTCCATGTCCTGTCGCTTTCACCTTTCTATGTCCGAGGTTCGGCGTTCTAGGTGTCTTGTTGTTTTGCTCTGGACATTGGCAGGCTTTTGGAAGCTTCGCATAAGTCGTTTTCGACTTCCTTTTGTCCGAGGTTGGTGTTCCCAGATTTCTCGGGAATCGCAACCTCGCATGCTACGTTTCTGGGCACACCTAGGTTCCTTCCTTTGTCTTGTTCCTTTGGTTCTCTTGTCCTGTTTGGCTTTCTTGCCTTCGGTATATTCCTGTGGTTCCTTAAAGCACATCTTTGAGATAAAACATTAGTATCATAATATTTGTCATCTTTAAAAGTAGAGAAACTGAGAAAAGGAACTCTCAGGGGAACTGAAGTTCCAGAGTTCCGTTTCCTAACAATTTTTCCCTTTTTGATGATGACAAATACAAGGAACCTGGCAACATAATAGGACTTTGAATTTCATGAGACCAGTTGAATTTAAGGGATTTACAACGTTATAAAATAATGAGAGAACATTCAATGGTTGCAAATTCCCCCTAAGCAGATGAATGAGTTTATTTCAAATCCCCCCTTAGAAGTAGAATGAGTTCATGGTTCCTAATAGTCCAGTAGTTTCCAAAGTTCAAGGTTCCTATCCTTCTTCCCCCTTTTGACATCATCGAAATAATCAGTTGACAAGTTAAGAACGGGATATTCAAGTAAATACACAATTGCAGCAAACCCATAACAGAAACATAATGGAAACTTAAGGCAAAGACAAAGTAATCATAGAAACGAAGCCAAAAGTAGTCATTAACTTACAAAGCAACATAAAAAACAACATAAAAACAACACACCAACAACCTACAAAGACAACATCATAAGCAACCTTTAAAGAAAACAACAAGGGATAGAAGAGGGTAGTAGGATCCTAGGGGAACTACTAGCACACTGTGAGGTTACAGCACTGGGAACCAGAAGAAGCGTTCCTATGGCAATGCAGCGGCCGCCTCTTCAACAACCTTGTTAGTACCGGTTGCATCTTCCCAAGTTTTCTGAAGAACTTCCACCAAACTTAAGACAGCAAAGCTCATTTTCCCCAGCTCATTTACTTGATCACGAAGAGCGACCGTGATGACAGTCGAGCCTTTCATGATGGCCTTTTCAATACGACCCAGAGAAGAAAGGATCGCAGAGGAGTCTTGAGTGGGGTTGAGCGGTGGTAGGGAGCTTGAAGGGCCTTGGGAACTGGCCTTTTCCTTAGGCGAGTTAGCTTGAACTTCAGAGGGGGTGGCCTGGTGATCCCTTGTCTTCAATTTTCGAACAGTGGCTATGGTGAGAACCTTGCTATAGACAGTCTCAGGCAAATCATCAGGGTACTGGTGTAGCAGGGAGAGGAGATTTTTGACAAGATGAGGAAAGGGTAGGGCATGGGATGTGTGGGACTTGCAAAACTGCATATGAGCTAATACAATGCGGGGGAGATCAACTTATACTCCAGATAGTATCTTTTCCATTAGAATGTCATATGTGATGAGAACTGAGGCTCGGTACTCCTGCCTGAGAACTAGGTTTCAGATGATCCAGAAGTGCAGAAGCTTGTTGGCGATGGAGAGGTCCTTTGTTTCCAAGGTTGAGGGGTAGTCGCCGTCATAGAGTTTCTTCACCACTTCTCCCTTGGACTTGTAACCTTTTCCTTTGGGCCACACCTTTTTTTGATGCAGAATGTCAAAGCCAGATCTGGACTTGATCCCAAGAGCAGACGCTATGAGGTTGGGGGACAAAGGGTACATGGTTCCCTTCCACTGGAATATGGCGTCGTTGCAGGGAGAGTTATCCTTGGCGGGTACAAAGGTGAGAGACTGGTAGAACAGACGGACAACTTCATCAGAGGCGGAGAAAGGCTCAACCAAAAGCTCATCCCAACCTTGATACTGCAACAGAGAGAGAAACTCGCTTAGGGCATCACTGAACAGTTCCTCATCTTCTTCTTCTAGGGCATGGGTCCAGAACTCCTTGCCGATGATGAGCGGTTTGAGGATCTTTCTCTTAGAGAAGAGAGAGGAGACATGACCCATGGAGGAAGAAGAGAGAGTGGTGGATTTAGCCTTTTTTGTGGATTTGGGCTCATAGGGAACTAGAGCTTGAGAGCTTCTCTTTCTTTGTTTCAGCCTTGTGGCGACAGAGGGGCCAGGGTTGGAGACGGGTTTAGATTTGAGGCTAGTAGGAGAGGGAATTGGGCTAAGGATCTCTTGGGTAGTCTTATCAGGGGAGGATTCATGAGAACCTCCCTCTGAGACTGATTTTGTAGCCGATGCCGAAGCCGGAGTGATGTCTATCGCTTTCTCCTTAGCCTTCGCCTCTGTTTTCTCCTCAGGTTGCTCTTCAACTTTCTCCTCAGGTTGGGGGTTTTGGGAGGTGATGGCAGAAATGGGCTTGGAAGACGATGCTGTCTTCTTTTCTCGGAAGGCTCGGAGAAGGGCAACTTCCTCCTCGTCTTGGATCAGGTTAGGGTTTTGGTCAGCCATTTTTGAGGAGCTAGAAATTTTCTGTGTTTGAGAGAGAGAGAAATAGAGGATCAGAGAGATGTGAATGACAAGTTGTGGAGAAGCTTGGATCAACATGATACTTTTTAAAGGCAGATGAGGATTGAGGGGACGATGGGAGAAATCTGGCCGTTGAGAAGATCAGGGAGAATCTTGAGCATTGATGTGGGTTGCAACTTTTCCGAACGGTCACAAGCCATTTGAAATATTATTCATTCAGAGAAGGAGGCACTGTACTGAGACGTGACTGATTTCTGCAGGTTTGCCTTAAATAGCGTCTTGGGGAGTGCCGAATTAGCCGTTGGAAGAGCATTTTATCCTGGTTCCTTTCTGGCGATATATTCAGCGTGCTAGATGGACATATGGGAACCTTTGATGTGGGTTTAAACAATGGAACCTAAGAAAATACGTTCCCATACAAGGAATCAGGGTAGGCCATTTATCGCATTGCACAATAATTCTCAGAGAGGGTTTAGAGATGGATCATAGAGAATTAAATTGAGCAATGAGGCAGGGGAAGGCTTAGTACACAATCATCATTTCGGCTTGTATTATTGGGTTAGAAATATGATCAGATTGTGACTTTTGGGCCATCAAAGAAACTTTGAACAATGAAGGAGTTGAAAGAATAATGAGGACCAAAAGGAGACGAACCAGAAAAAATTATCTAAGCCTTTTTAAGAAGTCATTATGAAAAGAGGGTTTGTAGCAAAATATATTACACAGAGATATCAAGACTCAACAAGTTAAAGATCTTAAACTAGTCAATCAGGGGAACTGGAAGGGAGCCTTTAAACTAAGGTCACTGCTAGGTAATAGGAATCATTCCTAGTTTCAATCTAAGGTTCTCGAAAGGAACTCTATTCAAGGCTTTGGTGAATATATCTGCAACCTGATCTTCAGTTCTACAAAATTTCATAATGATGTTTCCCTTCTCAACATGATCTCTAAGAAAATGATGTCTATATGCTTGGTACGAGTATGATGCACGGGATTCTTAGAAATATTTATGGCACTAGTGTTATCACAAAGAATAGTAAGAGGGCCATAAGACATACCAAAGTCCGCGAGTTGTTGCTTTAGCCAGAGAAGTTGGGAACAACATGAGGCAGCCGCAATGTACTCGGATTCTGTGGTGGAAAGGGAGACTGAGACTTGTTTCTTTGAACCCCATGACACAAGGCAAGGGCCTAGGAACTGTGCCATTCCAGAGGTGCTCTTCCTATCCACCAGGTATCCAGCATAATCAGCATCAGTGAAACCCATCATCTCAAAGGGACATTCTTTGGGGTACCAAATACAGAGGGAGTCAGTTCCCTTGAGATATCGAAGTATTCTCTTCACCTCAGCCAAGTGGGTTTCTCTTGGACAAGATTGGAACCTAGCACAAAAACCAACAGCAAAAACAATGTCTGGGCGACTAGCGGTTAGGTACATGAGTGAGCCTATCATACCTCTATAGAGTTTCTCTTCCACTAGAGGACTTGAGTGGTCCTTGTCCAAATGAGCAATGGTGGAGATGGGAGTAGAGAGAGGCTTGCTTGAATCCATTTTGAACTTCTTTAGTAGTTCCCTAACATACTTCTATTGGTGAATTTGAATACCATCTTCCTTTTGAGTGATTTGTAATCCGAGGAAGAAGATGAGCTCCCCAATTAAGCTCATTTCGAATTCACTGCTCATCAAGTCTTTGAACTTGTCTACAAGGGACAGGTCAGTGGAACCAAAAATAATATCATCTACATAAATTTGAACCACTAAGATGTTACATTTTTCTTCTAGGATGAAGAGAGTTTTGTCAATAACTCCACGCCTGTAGCCATTTGAGAGTAGGAACTGGACAAGTCGATCATACCAAGCTCTGGGAGCTTGCTTGAGGCCGTACAGTGCTTTGTCTAAGAAGTAGACATGGTCTGGATGATCATCGTCTTCAAAACCAGGTGGTTGCTTGACATAGACTTCTTCTTGAAGAATTCCATTTAGGAAGGCCATCTTTACATCCATTTGGAACAACTTGAACCCTTTGTGTGATGCGAAAGCAATCAACAACCTTATTGCTTCAATCCTCGCCACTGGAGCATAGGTTTCATCATAGTCAATGCCTTCTTGTTGATTGTATCCTTGAGCAACAAGTCTTGCTTTGTTCCTTATCACCGCTCATGTATCATCTAGCTTGTTTCTAAAAACCCATCTAGTTCCTATGATGTGCTTATCCTTGGGGCGGGGAACTAGATGCCATACTTTGTTCCTTTCAAACTGATGGAGCTCTTCTTGCATAGCTTGGATCCAGTCTGTATCCTTTAGTGCCTCACCTATGTTCTTTGGTTCCACAATAGATAGAAAGGCATTGAAGGCAAAGAAGGTGAGATGTTCGAACCTGACTGGAGGCTTGATGATTCTTCTTTCTCTGTTGGGAGCTAGAGCATTTGATGTGGATACATTTTGAGTTGAGCATTCAGCTTCCTGGTTGGGATCACATTCTCCATTGAAAATCATGTGAGATGACGAATCATTAAAGTCTCCACAGATGTTGTCGTCATGTTCATGGTTCCCAGAGATGGATTGTTGCTCATTATCCATGGGAACTGGTGGAGGAGCCAGTGGAGGATTCTGTGCGGCAGGGCATGAACTTGGTGGAGTGACATCTTCATCTGGATCTTCTTGAGATGACTTGGGAAACGGGTCTTCAAAGGGAGTGGTAGTGTTCTGTACAATTCTTCCAAGTGATTTTTCATTAAAAATAACATGAACACTTTCTTCTACCTTTTTAGTCCTTTTGTTGAAGACTTTGTATGCTTTGCTGCCTGAGGCGTATCCAATGAAGATTCCTTCATCACTTCTTGGGTCGAATTTGCCAAGATTGTCCTTCCCATTGTTGTGCACAAAACACTTGCATCCGAACACCCTCAGATGTGAGATGTTGGGAACTCTTCCTCTTAGGAGCTCATAGGGTGTCTTTTCTGTGATTGGGCGAAGCATGGCTCGATTGATGATGTAGCAAGCTGTGTTGATCGCCTCAGCCCAAAATGATTGAGAGAGTCCACTTGAGATCAGCATAGTCCGAGCCATGTCTTCCAAAGTTCTATTCTTCCTTTCCACTACTCCATTTTGTTGAGGAGTGTATGGTGCAGAGAAGTTGTGATCAATTCCATGCTCACTGCAAAAGGTTAGAAATTATCCATTTTCGAATTCGGTACCATGGTCAGACCGAATAGCATTGAGTGAACAATCAAGAGATTTTTCTAACAAGGGAACCAGATCTTTAAAGCGGTCAATAACTTCACTCTTAGATTTAATAAAGATGGTCCAAGTAAAGCGAGAGAAGTCATCGACAAGAACAAAGATATACCTGTTCCCTCCTAGGCTCTGAACTCTCATGGGTCCACACAGATCCATGTGGATGAGTTCAAGAGGCCTTGAGGTGCTTACCATGTTTTTGGACTTGAAGGAACTATGAGCCTGTTTCCCTTTTACACAGTCAGAGCACAGTTCCTTAGATGTGCCACTTAGCTTTGACAGCCCTCTGACTAGCTCCTTTGAGTGTAGCTTTTGAATCAGCTTGGTGCTAGCATGACCGAGGCATTGATGCCACAAATCAGCTTGGTCATTCACAGTTGAGAGACAAAGTTTCTCCTTGGGAACAAAGGATGGATCAATTATGTAGACATTGTTGAATATTTTCCCTTTTAGGATGATTTGTCCCGAGGAGTCAAGGACTGAACATTCGTTTGATCTGAATCTAACTTCATTGTCTCCTTGATCACACAACTGTGACACACTTATTAGGTCAAAACCAAGATTATCAACAAGGTGAACTTTGTTTACCTGAATGTGATCGTTGAGTTTCACAGTTCCTATTCCACAGATTTTCCCTTTGCTTTTGTCTCCAAAGGATATGTTCCCTCCTTGGAGAGGTTGAAGAGAGGTCATTTGATTTCTTCTTCCAGTCATATGGCATGAGCAACCACTATCGATGTACCATAGTTGAGGTTGCCTCTCTTCTTTCTGCACATAAGGGAACTAAGATTTCTGAACCCAGCGAAGCTTGGCTTTACTGGGGGGATTAGCATTGCGAGTCTGTGAATAACCAGGGAACTGGTTCCTTTCATGGTAATGAGTACTTTTCTCCTTTTTAAAGTTCATTTTCTTAGCACAATCAGTGTTGTAATGACCATTCTTACCACAGTAGGTACACAAACGATTGTAAACAACATGTCCATATTTTCCTTTTCCTGGCCTAAAAGGTTTTTCAGTTTTCCTTTTGTTAAAATCAACATTGTTTCTAACCTTGCTATGGGCCATGTCAATATATCTTTTGTGAGCAAAGGAATTGGTGAACCATTGGTTTTCAGGAACAATCTTTTCGTTTCCCTTAGGTTCCTTCTTAGGACTTTGAGAACTTTCATTTAGACGTTTGGCAACCTCAGCCTTGTTCTCAAGAACCATGATCTTCTCTGATAGGAATTGATTCCTATCACGAGAAGTGGCAAGAGCAGTACTGAGGTTCTCATTCACCTCAACAAGTTCTCGCCTAGCCTTTTCATTTTCAGCATCATTGTTCCCTTTGTTGTTGACATATCCTATTCCATGACGTTGTCTCACAAAAACAGTTTGATTTATCGTTTTTTCATTAATAGAATCAGTGAGAATGTCCAATCTATCAATTATGGATTGAAGCATGTCATTTCTAGGTAAGTTAGCATGCAAGGGAACTTTGACAGAATCTATGCTAGTTTCATCACAAGATTTGCAAGTTTTAAGGTGACTAGCATGCACATTCCTAATATCAATGAGTTTGGAGTGAGTTTCAGCTAGGTCTTTCTCAGTTTCATCAAGTTTCTTACTCCAAACAGAATTCTCAACAGTCAAGCAAGCAATTTCATCTTCACAATCATCAAGTTTCTGTTGAAGGGAATTGGTTTCCTTTCCTAGTTTCTTTATGATCTTAAGAAGTTGTTTCTTATCACAATCAGCTAGGAATTTTAAGAGATCGTCAGAAGTTACCTCAAAGTCTTCTGAGTCGCTTGAGTCTCTTTTTTCCATGAGACATCTTCCTCCAGAGAAGCCACTCAGATCAAGTTCCTCATCTGAGTCTTCTCCCCATGAGGCTACGAGAGCCTTCTTTTTCTGAGGTTTTTCTTCTTCCTTGAAGTCTTCCTTGTTGGGACAGTTCTTAGCATAGTGTCCTTTTTCTTTACACTCGTAACAAAAGACTTCTTTGAGATCCCTTCTGGATACATTGTGGGAGGAACTGCCCTTTTGGAACCTTCCCTTCACAAAGAATTTTTTGATATTATTTGAGAAGAGGGTTGTTAGCTCGTCATCTTCTTCTTCCAGGTCTGAGTTCTCTTGCTCCATCTCGAGCCTGGAGAAGGCTTTGGAGATCTTAAGGGCGATTCCTTTCTCCAGTTTCTTGTCGGCATTGGCCTTGGTGTGTTCTCCT
Source organism: Rheum nobile (assembly GCA_027886185.1). NCBI lineage: Eukaryota > Viridiplantae > Streptophyta > Magnoliopsida > Caryophyllales > Polygonaceae > Rheum > Rheum nobile. The sequence goes on from WOAB01000011.1 coordinate 11,829,588, forward strand.
TCTTCAACCTCCAGTTTCCCTATGACTTGGGTCAAGGGAAGGGATTGGATGCCTGGAGTGTTCTTCATGATTCCCTTGAGAAGGGTGAACTTGGAGTTGAGTCCATTGATGACCACTAGGGACTTGGAAACTTCATCCAGATCGACTCCCGCCGCTGTCAACTTTCCAATCAATCTGTTGAAGCGGGAGTAGTACTCTGAGATGGTCTCAGTTTCCATCATTTTGAAGGTGTGGTATTCTCCTTCCAAAGCAAACTTTCTGCTTTGCTTTAGTTCCTCACTTCCTTCATGCATCTCCTTGAGAGCTTTCCACATCTCCTTGGCCGTCTTGATGCCTATGACCTTGTCCATGTCCTCTCTGTCCAATCCATTGAGGATGAACTGCCTGGCCTTGGCATTCTTCTCCATGATGACATAGTGTTCTGGTTTCCAGTCTTCTTCCTTCATGGTGAGATCGACATGGCCATCTCCATTTTTTACTATCCTCCAGCATTGGTAGTCGTTGGTCTTGATGTGGCTTTCCATGCACTTTTCCCACCATGTTTCTTCTCCTTTCTTTCAGAGATGTGGCTTGTTGGTGGAGATTCTGAGCTCAAACTTGCTTGGTTGAGACATGATCTGCAAACTTAACAAAGATCTAGAGCTTTTCCTGCTCTGATACCAATTGTAGGATCGTGATTGTTAGATAATAACTTAAGGAACTCAGAATATCGATTCTAAGTTCCCTTCGCAGCGGAAATAAACAATCAAACAAATGACAAGTTCCTTATAGTGGAAACCTTTGATTGTCAACTAGCAATCCAGGATAAAAACCACTACCTTTCTTTGAAAGGATTTCAAGGTCTACTTCTTGATTTCTTATCTCTTTTGGTTACAGCTTATCCTAGGAACAAACACACAGTTTCTTTGCCTTACATACAGTTAGGCAATCCTAGATAACTTAACACAATCAATAATCAATCCAAGAAACAAACCTTCGCATCTAGGAACTATCACTTACAGTTATAGGAACTTAGCACTCAGCTCTTCTATTCCTTGACTGGTTCCTCTTGATCTCAGTTTGCTTTGATGATCTTGTTTGAAGGTTCACACTGGATATTTGCTAATGTGTGTGAGTCGTATTTTAGTGCTTGAAGATAACCCTTGAGTTAGTCTTCCTTTTATAGAGGATTCTTCGCAGCTTAATCTTCTTTGGGTTCCCACAGATTGAGCTTGCCCTAGGATAAGTGGTTTTCCTTGGTCCACGTTGTTCTTGGCATGTGCAAACAACCTAGGCAGCTCAGAATCCTTCTAGGTTAGTCAACCTCTTCAGCCAAGTCATTCTCCAGCTTCCTTTGTCCGAGGTTCGACACTCTGGGCGCTTGGGAACTGACTTCTGGACAGCGACAGGTTCCATGTCCTGTCGCTTTCACCTTTCTATGTCCGAGGTTCGGTGTTCTAGGTGTCTTGTTGTTTTGCTCTGGACATTGGCATGCTTTTGGAAGCTTCGCATAAGTCGTTTTCGACTTCCTTTTGTCCGAGGTTGGTGTTCCCAGATTTCTCGGGAATCGCAACCTCGCATGCTACGTTTCTGGGCACACCTGGGTTCCTTCCTTTGTCTTGTTCCTTTGGTTCTCTTGTCCTGTTTGGCTTTCTTGCCTTCGGTATATTCCTGTGGTTCCTTAAAGCACATCTTTGAGATAAAACATTAGTATCATAATATTTGTCATCTTCAAAAGTAGAGAAACTGAGGAAAGAAACTCTCAGGGGAACTGAAGTTCCAGAGTTCCGTTTCCTAACAACTAGTATTATCACAAAGAATAGTGAGAGGACCATAAGACATACCAAAATCCGCGAGTTGTTGCTTTAGCCATAAGAGTTGGGATCAACAAGAGGCAGCTGCAATGTACTCAGATTCTGTGGTGGAGAGGGAGACTGAGATTTGTTTCTTTGAACCCCATGACATAAGACAAGGGCCTAAGAACTGTGCCATTCCAGAAGTACTTTTCCTATCCACCAAGTATCCAGCATAATCAGCATCAGTAAAACCTATCAGCTCAAAGGGATACTCTTTGGGGTACCAAATGCAGAGTGAGTCAGTTTCCTTGAGATATCGGAATATCCTTTTCACAGCTGTTAAGTGTGTTTCTCTTGGACATGATTGAAACCTAGCACACAAGCAAACACAATGTCTGGACGACTAGCTGTTAGATACATGAGGGAACCTATCATACCTCTATAGAGTTTTTCTTCCACAAGAGGACTTGAGTGATCTTTGTCCAAATGGGCGATTGTAGAGATAGGAGTTGAGAGGGGCTTGCAAGAATCCATTTTGAACTTTTTCAAAAGTTCCCTGACATATTTTTATTGGTGAATTTGTATGCCATCTTTCTTTTGGGATATTTGCAATCCGAGGAAGAAGGTGAGTTCCCCTATTAGACTCATTTCAAATTCACTACTCATCAAGTCTTTGAACTTATCTACAAGGGACATGTTAGTGGAACCAAAAATGATATCATCAATGTAAATTTGAACCACTAGGATGCTACCTTCTTCTTCTAGAATGAAGAGAGTCTTGTCAATGATTCCACGCCTGTAACCATTGGAGAGTAAGAACTGGGCAAGACGATCATACCAAGCTCTAGGGGCTTGGTTGAGACCATACAAGGCTTTGTCTAGGAAATAGACATGGTCTGGATGATCACTGTCTTCAAAACCGGGTGGTTGCTTAACATAGACTTCCTCTTGAAGAATGCCATTGAGGAAGGCGGTCTTTACATCCATTTGGAATAGTTTGAAGCCCTTTTGTGATGCGAAGGCAATCAATAACCTTATTGCTTCAATCCTTTCCACTGGAGCATAGGTTTCATCATAGTCGATTCCTTCTTGTTGATTGTATCCTTGAGCAACAAGCCTTGCTTTGTTCCTAATTACAGCTCCTGAGTCATCGAGCTTGTTTCTGAAAACCCATCTAGTTCATATGATATGCTTATTTTTGGGGCGGGAAACTAGATGCCAGACTTTGTTCCTTTCAAACTGATGAAGTTCTTCTTGCATGGCTTGGATCCAATCTACATCCTTCAGTGCTTCACCTATGTTCTTTGGTTCCACAATAGATAAGAAAGCATTGAAAGCATAAAAGGTTAAATCATCGAACCTGACTGGAGGCTTGATGGTTCTTCTTTCTCTATTGGGAACTAGAGCATTTGATGTGGAGGCATCTTGATTTGAACATTCAGCTTCAACTTCTATGTTGGGATCACCTTCTCCATTTAAGAACATGTGAGAGGATGAATCATTTATTTCTCCACAGGTATTGCCTTCATGTTCATGGTTTCCAGAAATGGATTGTTGTTGATTATCCATGGGAACTGGTGGAGGAATTTGTGCAGCTGGGTAGGAACTAGATGTTGTGATACCTTCATCTGGATCTTCTTGAGGTGACTTGGGAAATGGGTCTTTAAAGGAGATGGTGGTGTTCTGTATATTTCTACCAAATGATTTCTCATTAAACACAACATGAACACTTTCTTCTACCTTTTTAGTCATTTTGTTGAAGACCTTGTATGCTTTGCTACTTGAGGCATATCCAATAAAGATCTCTTCATCACTCCTTGGGTCAAATTTGCCAAGATTATCTTTCCCATTGTTATGCATAAAGCATTTGCATCCGAACACCCTAAGATGTGAAATGTTGGGAACTCTTCCTCTCAGAAGTTCATAGGGTGTCTTCTCTGTGATTGGGCGAGGCATAGCGCGATTGATGATGTAGCAGGCTGCATTGATTGCTTCAGCCCAGAATGATTGAGAGAGTCCACTTGAGATGAGCATAGTTTGAGCCATGTCTTCTAAGGTTCTATTCTTCCTTTCCAATACTCCATTTTGTTGAGGAGTGTATGGTGCAGAGAAGTTATGATCGATGCCATGCTCACTGCAAAATGTTAGAAATTCTCCATTTTCGAACTCAGTACCATGATCAGAACGAATAGAATTGATGGAACAATCGAGAGATTTTTCTAACATGGGAACCAGATCCTTAAATCGTCCAATGACTTCACTTTTAGATTTTATGAAGATGGTCCAAGTAAAACGAGAAAAGTCATCGACGAGAACAAAGATGTACATGTTTCCTCCTAGGCTTTGAACTCTCATGGGTCCACAAAGGTCCATGTGAATGAGTTCAAGGGGCCTTGAGGAAATTACCATATTCTTGGATTTAAAGGAACTTCGAGCTTGTTTCCCTCTTACACAGTCTGAGCATAGTTTCGCAGATTTGCCACTTATCTTTGGGAGGCCTCTGACTAGCTCCTTTGAGTGTAACTTTTGGATTAATTTGGTACTAGCATGACCAAGACGTTGATGCCACAAGTCCGTTTGATCATTCACAGTTGAAAGACAGAGTTTTTCCTTGGGAACGAAGGATGGGTCAACAACATACACATTGTTGTACCTTTTACCTTTTAAGATGATTTGTCCCGAGGAGTCAAGGACATTGCATTCATTTGATTTGAATCTAACTTCGTTGTCTCCTTGATCACACAGTTGTGACACACTAATTAGATCAAAACCAAGATTATCAATAAGGTGAACTTTGTTTACCTTAATGTGGTCATTGAGATTCACAGTTCCTATCCCATAAATTTTCCCTTTGCTTTTGTCTCCAAAGGAGATGTTCCCTCCTTGGAGGGGTTGAAGAGAGGTCATTTGATTTCTTCTTCCGGTCATATGGCACGAGCAACCACTGTCAATATACCATAGTTGAGGTTGCCTCTCTTCTTTCTGCACACAAGGAAACTAAGATTTCTGAACCCAGTGAAGCTTGGCTTTACTGGGAAGATTAGCATGTGATTTATCATTGTGAGTCTGTGAATGACAAGGGAACTGGTTCCTTTCATGGTAGTATGCACTTTTCTCATTATCATAGTTCCTTTTCTTAGGACACTCAGTGTTATAATGAGCATTCTTACCACAATAGAAACACAATCGATTGTACACAACATATCCATATTTTCCCTTTCCTGGCCTAAAAGGTTTTTCATTTTTTCTTTTATTGAAATCAATATTATTTTTGACCTTACCATGAGCCATGTCCACGTACCTTTTGTGAGCAAAGGAATTAGTGAACCACTTGTCTTTAGGAGATTCTTTCTCCTTTCCCTTAGGTTCCCTCTTAAAGACCTTAGGGTCTTTTTAAGAATTTTTAGAATTTTCTATGAGAAGCTTGGCAACCTCAGCCTTGTTCTCAAGAACCATGATCTTCTCTAATAGGAACTGATTCCTATCTCGAGAAGTCGCAAGAGAAGTACTGAGGTTCTCATTCATCTCAACAAGTTCACGTCTGACCTTTTCATCTTCAGCATCATCATTGATATTGTTGTTAATGTATCCAACTCCATGGCGTTGTTTCACAAGGACAGTTTGATTAACTGTTTTTTCTTTTATAGAATCAGTGAGATCATCTAACCTATCAATTATAGATTGAAGCAAAACATTTCCAGATAGGTTATCATGCATAGGAACTTTAACAGATTCTATCTTAGACTCACTACAAGATTGGCAAATTTTAAGGGAACTAGCATTCATGTTACTAGTTTTCATAAGTTTGGAGTTAGTTTCAGCGAGATCTTTCTCGGTTTCTTCAAGTTTCTTACTCCATACAGAGTTCTCAGCAGTTAAACAAGCAACCTCATCTTCACAATCATCAAGTTTTTGTTGAAGAGCACTCGTTTCCTTCCCTAGATTTTTTATGATCTTTAGAAGTTGTTTCTTGTCACAATCAACTAGAGTTTTTAAGAAGTCATCAGAAGTTACCTCAAAGTCTTCTGAGTCACTTAGATCTCCTTTTTCCATGAGGCATCTTCCTCTAGAGAATCCACTCAGATCTAGTCCCTCATCTGAGTCTTCTCCCCATGAGCCACAAGAGCCTTTTTTCTTTGAGGTCTTTCATCTTCTTTGGAGTCTTCTTTGTTGGGACAGTTCTTAGCATAGTGTCCTTTTTCTTTGCACTCATAGCAAGAAATATCTTTGAGATCTCTCCTTGGTCCAGTGTGAGAGGAACTGCCCTTTTGGAATTTTCCCTTCACAAAGAATTTTTTAATGTTATTTGTGAAGAGAGCTGTAAGTTCATCCTTCTCATCTTCTAAGTCTGAGTTCTCCTGTTCCATTTCAAGCCTTGAGAAGGATTTGGAGATTTTGAGGGCAATTCCTTTCTCCAGTTTCTTGTCAGCATTGATTTTGGTGTGTTCTCCTTCTTCAACCTCCAGTTTCCCTATGATTTGAGTCAAGGGAAGAGATTGGATACCTGGGGTGTTCTTCATAATTCCTTTGATGAGGGTGAACTTAGAGTTAAGTCCATTGATGACCACCAGTGATTTGGAGACTTCATTAAGGATGACCTCAGCAGCTGTTAACTTTCCAATAAGCATGTTGAAGCGAGAGTAATACTTAGAGATGGTTTCAGTTTCCATCATTTTGAATGTGTGGTATTCTCCTTCTAAAGCAAACTTCTTGCTTTGCTTTAGTTCCTCACTTCCTTCATGCATATCCTTGAGTGCCTGCCATATCTCTTTCGCCGTCTTGATTCCTATAACTTTGTCCATATCTTCTCTATCTAGTCCATTGAGAATGAACTGTCTAGCCTTGGCATTCTTTTCCATGATGACGTAATGCTCAGGTTTCCATTCTTCATCTTTTTGCTTGATATTGACATAGCCATCTCCATTCTCGACTACCCTCCAACATTGGTAGTCATTGGTCTTTATGTGGCTTTCCATGCACTTGGCCCACCATGTTTCCTCTCCCTTCTTTCGGAGATGTGGTTTGTTGGTGGAGATTTCGAGCTCAAACTTGTTTGACTGAGACATCTTAGATCTACAAACTTAAACAAAGATCTAGAGTTTTTCCTGCTCTGATACCAATTGTAGGATCGTGATTGTTAGTTTAGAACAAGGGAACTAAGAATACTGATATTCAGTTCCCTTTGCAACGGAAATAAACAATCAAATGTAAATGAACAAGTTCCTTATAGTGGAAACCTTTGATTGTCAACTAGCAATCTAGGATAAAAACCACTACCTTTCTTTCGAAAGGATTTCAATGTCTACTTCTTGATTTCTTATCACTTTGGTTACAAGTTACTTCTAGGAACAAAACACACAGTTCATTTGCCTTACACACAGTTAGACAATCCTAGATAAACTTAACACAAAGTAGAATCAATTCAAGAAGCAGTCCTAAGCACTAAGGAACTGACACACTTACAGTCACATGAACTAGCACACAACTCTCAAGTTTCTTGACTGGTTCCTCTTGATCTTGGTTTGAGTTGATGATCTTGTTCAGAGTTCACACTTTGATGTTTTCTATGAAGTGTGATTCTTGTTGTAGTGCTTGAAGATAACAATGAAGCTTGTCTTTCTTATATAGTGTATTCTCGAGGTTAAGTCTTCTCTTGGTTCCACAGAGCAAGCTTTAACCTAGGTTGTGTGGTGGTCCTTAATTCAAGTTGACTTAATCATGTACCAACAACCTAGGCAAACTCAGAATACACATTGGTTGGTCAAAGGCTTCAGAAGAATCTGTCATGTCGTTGTCAAACGCCTTTTGTCCGAGGTTCAGCAACCTAGACAACTTCAGAGTTTCCTTTGGATGGTGATAGGCTTTAGAAGCGTCTGTCATGTCGCTTTCAAACACCTTTTGTCTGAGGTTCAGCAACCTAGACAACTTCAGAGTTTCCTTTGGATGGTGACAGGCTTTAGAAGCGTCTGTCATGTCACTTTCAAACACCTTTTGTCCGAGGTTCAGCAACCTAGACAACTTCAGAGTTTCATTTGGATGGTGACAGGCTTTAGAGATGTTTGTCATGTCGCTTTCACCAACCTTTGTCCAAGGTTCAGTGTTCCCAGCTTTATCGGGAAAAGCAAAGTCACGTGTTGTACTTCTGGGTTCATTTGGTTTGCTTGTTTGGCTTTCATGGTTTCAGTAACTTATCCTGTGGTTCCTTTAAGCACATCTTTGAGATAAAACATTAGTATCAAAGTATTTGTCATATTCAAAAGTAGAGAAACTGAGGAAAAGAACTCTCATGGGAACTGAGGTTTCAGAGTTCCATTTCCTAACAATATCAATATTCACCCATTTCCTTAGGCGCAACATCAGATATCATCCTCAAAAGAGCTAAACTCATCCATCAAAATCGCATTGACATATCAACTGATTTCCGCATTTCTTTACAAGCAAAATCAAGAGTTGGAGTTCAATTGTTACTTCCATAGAATTCAATTCTGAAAGAATAGATTCAGTCACTTGTTTCCTGCGGAAGATTTGTCTGCAAAATTTTATGTGCTCTCCACCATATTTGCGAGTCATTCCAACTTGCACCTTCACAGTTCTTCAATCTGCCCTTGACGTTCTTCTTCTTGCTTATGAGATTCACCCATGAATTCTTGCATCAAATTCACGAGTTGTTGGCTAGCGGTGGCAAGCTGATGAATCTCCAGCTTTTCTAGATCCTCATCAATCGACGAACCTAAAGCTTCACTTTCCTCATGTAGTTGTCTATCGTTTGTCGAAAGTCTTCCCTTAATTGATCCATTATGTCATTCCTATTTTGACAAATCTCTTTCATGAACTAAAGACAAGAACTTTGACCCATAACCTTTGGTCATGAATCAACCGTTGGTGAATGTCCAAGAAGTGCTTGAGAACATTTTAGAGAATGGAATCGTCTTGAAGAAAAATAAACCCAAGGCCTTCTTAGAGCCTGATGTTGATGATCTTGTGGATCTATTGAGTCTAATTAGAGTCTCATTCGGGATTGACTCGGTTAACTCATTCATTTTTTATCTAAGGAAAAGGATTGGCCTCTCATTACATACTATACTAGAATGTTGGATACGTTGAGTTATCTTAGTTTTTTTATCATGAAATTAGTCTATAAACTAGAATTGCAAGCATGTTGTCTTTGCATGTTATTGGTGAGCAAGGATACATGGAAGTATATATACAACTTGCATTGGAAATCTCTAAAGGAGCTTGATGAGTTTGATGATTCAGTGCATTCATGAAAGAGTTGTTCATGCGATTGATGCTACTATGGGTACTTTAAGGACATTGAGAACTTCTATATTCTCATGTATTGATGGGTTGAACAAGCAAGCTACTGAGCAACTGAATTTTGGTCAAATTTGCATCAATACGATTTGAAGAGATGTATTCATTCTCCTTCAATGAGTGTTGAGGCTTTATATGGTTTTCTTCTCTCCTTCAGTCAACAAAGAAAGATTGTATGGTGTGAATTAAGGTGCATCAAATGTTCTTGGTTTAGACTCCAAGGAAGAGTTGTAACTTGAAATTCCTTGCCAAGTTGATGCTTTATGTTTCTACATATCGAATCTAGCAAAATTGTGGCTAGTTTCTAGTTCGGGTCAATTATCGAAAATCACCCGTATTATAGGACATGTTACTCACAACAACCCCTATTTGGCGATATCACCGGAAACCATCTTGAAAAAGGATTCCATCACAAAATAAGCACTCGTCCCAAATCTTTGTCCTAAATCCCGTAAAATTTGTAAAATTACCATTTTGTCCCTTTCTTATTTAATACCAAATAGATTAAATCAATAAAGGTTGCTTTTTGGATTACACGTGTTTATGTATTATAAGGCATTATATTCATTAAAATGTATTATATCAATAAAAAAGGAGCATTAATGACTTTACTCTCACTTTGCCCAAATCCAAAATCAACTAGTATTTCCTGATGACTCTGTTTCCCAATGCCACAACTACCTGCATCTCCTTCGCTTCTCCTCTGGTCACCCAAAAAAAAAAACTCCCCCACCCTCTCCCAATGATGGATCTCATAACGTGAGGTCAACGACCATCTCCAATAATATTCAACCGCCTTTAAATCCACCACACCGCTCATAGAAACCGTCGACCTGTAAATTGGGTGGAGCATCAACTCGATTTCTTCGAAACAGACTCAGAATAGGAGATAGAGGCGATGAGATTGTAGGATCGTGATCGTTAGATAAATAACTAAGGAACTAAGAATACCAATTCTCAGTTCCCTTCGCAGCGGAAATAACAATCAAATACAAATGAACGAGTTCCTTATAGTGGAAACCTTTAATTGCCAACTAGCAATCCAGGATAAAAACCACTATCTTTCTTTCGAAAGGATTTCAAGGTCTACTTCTTGATTTCTTATCTCTTTGGTTACAGATTATCCTAGAAATAAACACACAGTTTCTTTGCCTTACACACAGTTAGACAATCCTAGATAACTTAACACAAATTGTAATCAATCCAAGAAGCAATCATTAGCACCAAGGAACTAACTCACTTACAGTCACAAGAACTAGCACTCAGCTCTCGGGTTCCTTGACTGGTTCCTTCTGATCTCAGTTTGCGTTGATGATCTTGTTTGAGAGTTCACACTTTAATGTTTGCTATGGAGTGTGATTCTTGTTTTTGTGCTTGAGGTTGTCAATGAAGCACACTCACCTTTTATACTCCAAAGGCTAGTTCGCTCCAGTTCCCATCGAACCGAACTAGAAGCTCAATCTAACGGTGATCCACAAATCCCGTCAACTAGGTTGTCATAGATGTTTATGTGTGCAAGACAACTTCCATAATGATCTAGGAAACAACATGGTGGTTAATAACCGGTTGTGTCAGTCCAAGGATGATGGGACATTTGCTTTCCGCCAACTTCTCTGCGGCTCCAGGATTTCCGCTGACACATCTCACCTACTACGTATAGTTCCCTTCGTCGGTGAGACAGTTTCCATGCTCTAGCTCCTTTGTGGCTTCGCCACTCTTCTCAAGTCTTTGCATCTTCAATAGACTTGCTTTGTGCTTGTTCCCTTGTGAGCGCTTCCTCGCTTCACTTCTACTGAGTTCCCACATAACAAGTTTCCTTTGGTTTGCTTGTTTGGTTTCTTTGTCTTGTTTGGCTTTCATGGTTTCAGTAACTGTCATGTGGAAACTGAGATAACACATTAGTATCAAAGTATTTGTCATTTTCAAAAGTAGAGAAACTGAGGAAAGAAACTCTCATGGAAACTGAGGTTCCTGAGTTCTATTTCCTAACAGAGATGAGAGAATCTCGATGGATGCAATCCTATGGAGGCTTTTGGCTCCATGCGAACGCAAAACACCATAATTTCTCTTCTCTCCAACCATTAATTGTCCGAACCCCTATTTTACCTTTGTCTCGCACAACACCAGGTCCAACTACAACCATCTCGCGTCTCGTGCTCTCCTCCAACTAGCACCGCCTCGCACATAGTTGACACCGGCCACCGCCCCGCACATCGTCGAAATCGGAGGAGGGTTACCAGTACCAATACCATTTCTCTTATTTTGTTTTTATTTTATTTTTTAAAATTAAGTTAATGAAATTTCTATGCTTTATTTCATATTAAAATAAATTAATGAGTAGATGCGTGCATACACGCTAACGGTTTTTAGACGACTGAAGAGAGGGTGGTTATTTTGTAACAAAACCCATTTTCATGGTTGTTTCCGGTAATATCGCAAAACCCGAATAGTTATGGGTAATATGCCCTATTTAGCGGGTGATTTCTGATAATTGACTCTTCTAGTTACTATGATATCTTCACTATGTTTGATTTATTAGTTTAGGTGTAATTTTGAATTCAATAAACCTCGAGGACAAGGTTTCATAAAGAAAATGTAATGTCATATATGAGTATGATAGGATATACATAGTGATAATTGTAAATAGGATTATGAATGGAAAATAACAAGCAAATCTCTTTTTCCCTTATCTTTTCTTTTACGAGAATTCCGCGAGGTAACCCTGAGGTTTTGCAAATTCCGCGAGGTGTCCACAGGTTTAGGCTATTCTGCGAGGTAACCCTGAGTTTTTTAAAAAGTCCGCCAAATAACCCTCTGTTATCTTTCCTGTTAAAGTACCGTTAATTCATATTTTTTTAACGGAAATTCCGCGAGGTAACCCTCAGGTTTTGCAAATTCCGTCAAATAACCCTCTGTTACTTAATCCGTTAAAAAAATGTTAAATTTTTATTTTTTTAATGTGAAAAACTGTTAATTATTAACTTTTAATAATTAACTTTTAATACTTTTTAAAAAGTTATTAATTGATTTTTTTAAAGGAGAAATAATAACAAATGCTAATATTTAGTATCATCCATAAAATAAGAAAAAATTTAATAATTAACTATATAAATGAATTTACTTAATTACTTTGTTCATTCGTGTAGTTTATTATTAAAAATTGCAATTTTCATTTATGTAGTTAATTATTAATTTTTTTCTTATTTTATGGATGATACTAAATATTAGCATTTGTTATTATTTCTCCTTTAAAAAAAATCAATTAATAACTTTTTAAAAAGTATTAAAAGTTAATAATTAACTACATGAATGAATGTACTTAATTACATTGTCCATTCATGTAGTTTATTATTAAATGAATTTACTTAATTACTTTGTTCATTCATGTAGTTTATTATTAAAAATTGCAATTTTCATTAATGTAGTTAATTATTATTTTTTTCTTATTTTATGGATGATACTAAATATTAGCATTTGTTATTATTTCTCCTTTTTAAAAAATCAATTAACAACTTTTTAAAAGTATTAAAAGTTAATAATTAACTACATGAATGAATGTACTTAATTACATTGTTCATCCATGTAGTTTATTATTAAAAATTGCAATTTTTTTTTATAGTTGGTACTAAATAGAATTTAAATTATTTTTTCTTTAAAAAAAATAATCAATTAACAGTTTTTCACATTAAAAAAAAAATTAACAATTTTTTAACGGATTAAGTAACATAGGGTTATTTGGCGGAATTTGTAAAACCTGAGGGTTACCTCGCGGAATTTCCGTTAAAAAATATGAATTAACGGTACTTTAACAGGAAAGATAACGGAGGGTTATTTGGCGGATTTTTTTAAAAAACTCAGGGTTACCTCGCGGAATAGCCTAAACTTGTGGACACCTCGCGGAATTTGCAAAACCTCGCGGAATTCCAGTTTCTTTTATCTCTCCCATCTTATTCTCCTCATATGAACTCCTTCTTTCCTTAATTTTCTTCCTCCTTTCTCTAATTCAACATACCACTAATGGCATGATCTAATCCGGGTCATGACACTTTGACTGTGATTAAGGAGTTTCGATATAGACGGTAGCGGTTTGAGGCTTTGATTCTTGGTTTCAAAGGAAGACAATTCGACAGGGAAAATTCTCATTTGAGCTCAGATTTCGTTTAGTTTACCGTTAAAACTCTGTCGCTCTTTCACAATTTAAGCGTCCAAGAATCATGGAATAAAGATTGTCATGACGAACTCTCCAACTCAAAAAATCGATAGATTTAGGTCAAAACTGGCAAGATGAATCGAGAAATTTGAGTGAGAGAAATATCCCAAAGAGAATTCATATGTGCCTCTTATAAGTTCGGAGTATTTACACCCAATTATCCCACTAATTACATGAATATACTGTATACTTATACAATCCTAAAATATCCATTGTACATATAGTGAAATGTTCAAGGGATTTTTGCCCTATTATTTCTCTCTGTGTTTAAAATGTGATTTAGTTATATACATGAGAAACTGAAAACCCTCGTCTCTTGCACTAAACTCCTAGTTGAGTATCTTCTTTAATTGATTTGGGTTGATAAGTATTATACTGTCATGTAATATTAGGGATATAAAAAATTTAACTTATTAATAATCTATTTTTCAAATAAAATCCATTATAATACATAATCCGGGCAATCCAACAAAGCCTAAATCCATGAGTCATTCCACATCCTATACATAATGGAATTTTGACATAGTTTGTATGTTATAAATTTTGATTTTATTATATTAAAACCTATATATATATATATATTAAAAAACTGTATACAATTTTTAGTGTTTGAGTTACTGTTATAAAATAAGATATTTTTTTAAAAGCAAAATGAGATAATTTTAGTTGTAAATATATATAAAAAAATCTATTTCAAAATTAAATACTAAAAAGTGCTGGAAAAAAAACTATATGTAGGGGTGTTCAACATGGGACCGGACCGGAAAATCGGACCGGACCGGACCGGAGAAATTACGGTCCGGTCTCCGGTCCAGATTTTTCCCTTAATCCGGGTCCGGTCCAAATCTGGAAAAAACCCGGTCTGGACCAGTGGACCGATTTTTTTTTAAAAAAATTGAAAATAATAAATTAGGAGTTTAAATATATTTTTATAGATATTTTTCTTAATTTAATAAGTTAGGAGTATAACTTTTTTCGGAAATTTCGCCTGGTACCCTCGAGGTTTTACATAAGTCGCGAAATACCCAGAGGTTTGAACATTTTCGCATGGTACCCCTGAGGTTTTGAATTGTTTTGGCAAATGCCCTTGACGTTAGAAGGCTGTTAAAATTTACCAAATTCATCCGTTAACTTACAAAAAAATAAAAGGCAAAAAGGAAAAAAGAAATTTCGTTCCCGATTCTCCTGTTTCTGGATCTAGAGCTCAAAGAAGCCGGAATCTGGAGCTCAAAGAAGAGGTCGGCGATGTAGGAGAGAGGGACGAGGTCGCCGGAGGAGGTGATGGTGCCACAGAGAGGGAGAAGCCGGAATCGGGCCCAACCGGTTCCGTCGAGTAGCGCCCCCACGTCTTCGTCATCATCATCGGCCAAATTGGGGCAAAATTGGTTTGAAGGGAGCTCTAACTTGTACTCAAATCTCAATTCCACTGGATCAGGATGTTGTAATTTGACATGGGTTTGGAATGGATGCTGCAAATTGAACCCGAAAGGCTACGAACTCGGCTGAATCAAGAATGCGAGAGTAGTAGTGAGAAGGAAAGATGGTTGGTTGAAGGAGAAGAAAGGGGCCGGGAAAGGGAGGGAGGTGAGGTCCAAGAAGGGGAGAGAGGAGGCTGGGGTTTTGAGGTGGGAGAGTGAGACGGGTAGTGGCGGCGCAGGCGGCAGACTTGGTGGTTGTTGGGGTGGTGGCGGCGGCGGCCGGGAGGAGAGAGATGGTGGTGATTGATGGGTATGAGGGTATATAGGTAGGCCTTGGCAGAGCCTCCTCTTGACCCTAGTGTTCCAGTAGTTCTTCACGGCTACGGGACCTTCACCGGCACCGACGACGACACTTGCAGGGGGAATTGGATGCTCGACAAGAAGCACGGCCATGGCGAGAAGCTCTACGCCAACGGAGACGTCTACGATGGCACCTGGAAGGAGAATCTGCCTTTTCCCTTTTATTTTTTTGTAAGTTAACGGATGAATTTGGTAAATTTTAACAGCCTTCTAACGTCAAGGGCATTTGGCAAAAAAATTCAAAACCTCAGGGATACCACGCGAAAATGTTCAAACCTCTGGGTATTTCGCGAATTATGCAAAACCTCAAGGGTATCAGGCGAAATTTCCGAATTTTTTTAAAATATTTTTTTAGATATTAAATAAAAATTTAAATTATTTAAAAAAAAATAAGTTCTGGTCTAAACCGATCCTAGACCAGTCCGATTCCCAAATAGGTTCGATCCGGTCTCCGGTCCGGACTTTTGAAAAAATCCGGTCCAATCCTAATGAACACCCCTGACTCTATATGTGATTCGAGAGAGAGATTTTGACAATTGACAAATGAAAGACTTGTTATTGAACTAGATAATTAGGTTCCCTCTAATTCCACCTGCAGTGGTGCTGCAGACACCACTGCAGGGCCGTTCATTTGAACGGTGATAATCACCGTTCAAATGAACAATATTTTTTTAATTTTGGAACGGTGATTATCACCGTTTCTTTTTTTTTTACGTAATTGTATTTTTTTAAATAGAACGGTGTTTTTTGCCGTTTCATAATTTAAAATTTAAGCCATTAGTTTAAATTTTTTAGCCACTAGTTTAAATTTTTTAACCACTAGTTTAATTTTTTTAGCCACTAGTTTAATTTTTTTAACCATTAGTTTAATATTTTTTTAAGGGTTTATCCATTCTCTATTAGGGAATATTTTGTAGGGTTTCATAATTTAAAATTTTAGACACTAGTTTAATCTTTTTAGCCACTAGTTTAATCTTTTTTTAAAGGTTTATCCATTCTCTATTAGGAAATATTTTGTAGGGTTTCATAATTTAAAATTGTAGCCATTAGTTTAATCTTTTTTTAAGAGTTTATTCATTCTCTATTAGGAAATATTTTGTAGGGTTTAAACTTTGCACCCTTTTCAAACCAAATAAACCCAAAAAAAAACACCCTAGAGCCGTTGCAACAAAAAAAAATAAAAAAATACGAACGGTAAGAGAAACCGTTCGAATTAACAAATCTGCACGATTTCCAATACGGTGGAAGTAGTAATCACCGATAATTAATATACAAATATAATGGTCGTCGCTAATTGCACCTGCAGTGGTGCTGCAGACACCACTACAGGGGGGTCTGATCAAACGGTGTTTGACACCGTTTGAGGATTTCAATTTTTTTTAAAATTTCTGTAATTTAGAACGGTTTCAAACACCGTTTTTTTTTGTTGTTGTTGAATTTAGAACGGTAATACTCACCGTTTAATTTTTTTTATTATTTCTTTGTTTAGAAAACGGTATAAGACACCGTTTGATTTTTTTTTATTTGAAACGGTGTGAGACACCGTTTAAGACTTAGGGGGGTAAAAAAATTTCATCTCGCTAGGGGCAGACAGGCCTGCGTTGGGGGATACTCGTAGGGTTATGGGCGAGCTTACCTTATGGGTTATGGGCGAGCTTACCTTAGGCTGCTCAGGGGTGATGAGAATGGAAAAGACAAGGTAAAAAAAATGATTTTTGGGTTTCTATAAAATAGGTTAGCTTTGGCTTAAAACAAATCAGGTTCAGCGGGAAGAAAGACCGGAAGAAAGGAAGGAAATGGGAGGGAAGAGTTAGCTTAGGATTAGGAGAAAAAATCAGGTGCTTACAAAAAATAAGAAAAAATCAAAGGCTTAGGATTATGAGATATTACCCTAATGTCGTGGTCCAATGAAGATGTCGGAGAATCCGTTCAAGAGGTATGTAAATTAAATTGTATTAATTATTATTTATTTAATGTCATATAAATTAAACTTTTGTAAATTGCATGATTAATTTATCAAATCCTTCAAAACTTCACTCGTATTTAGGGTAAATTGCATGCTCATGATTAATCATACAGTAAAACTCCACTCTCATTTACTGTAAATTGCATATACATTGATTTAATTATGTTAGTTTATTTAATTATTTAACTATGTTAATTTCACTCTCATTAACTGTAATTAATCATATAGCAAAACTTCACTCTCATTTATTTAACTATGATAGTTGATTTAATTATGTTATTTTTTAATGTCATTGCTTAATTTATATGTTTACTTAAGGCATATAATATCTTTAATTTATAGATTAGATTCAAGTGTATATATTATTTTAATGTAAATATATTATGTTACTTTTTACTGTAATTATATATTATGTAAATATATTATGTTATTATGTAATTACTATAATATCTTAATTTATATGTTTGCTTAATTTATATGTTTTACTGTAATTTATATTTACTTAAGGCATATAAACTCCACTCTCATTTACTGTAATTATATATTATGTTACTTTTTTAATGTCATTGATTCAAGTGTATATATATTAGATTAAATTTAATATCACATATATAATTTGTAAAAGTTAAAGTCATAAACAATTGTATTTTTTAAATAATGTTTGTTTTGCATATAATTTCCACGATTTTATAGATTAGAGTAAAGTGTATATATTATTTTAATGTAAATAGTTTGAAACTTGTTATAGTGTATGTACATTTATTCAAATAAAAGTTAATATCCCATATATAATTTGTAAAAGTTAAAGTCATAAACAATTGTATTTTTTAAATAATGTTTGTTTTGCATATAATTTCCACTATTTTATAGATTAGAGTAAAGTGTATATATTATTTTAATGTAAATAGTTTGAAACTTGTTATAGTGTATGTACATTTATTCAAATAAAAGTTAATATCACATATATAATTTGTAAAAGTTAAAGTCATAAACAATTGTATTTTTTAAATAATGTTTGTTTTGCATATAATTTCCACTATTTTATAGATTAGAGTAAAGTGTATATATTATTTTAATGTAAATAGTTTGAAACTTGTTATAGTGTATGTACATTTATTCAAATAAAAGTTAATATCACATATATAATTTGTAAAAGTTAAAGTCATAAACAATTGTATTTTTTAAATAATGTTTGTTTTGCATATAATTTCCACTATTTTATTATACATGTTTATTTTATTTGTAAAATTAATATATATGTTATTGGAAAGTTAGAATTGGACAAAAAACATGAATATTTAAAATACTTTGAATTATAAATATTATATTTTATACATCATTGAAAATTTATGATTATACATGTTTATTATACTAAACCAATACATGTTAAAATATCTGGAATTAATGGCAGGATTTTACCTCGTACTTCCAAACGAGCTACAAGTGGTCGGATCGTGAGTCCATGTTAGCCTGGGCACGCGAACAAGGAACTAGACTTAACATGGTGTTGACTATTCAGAAATCCTGGGAGCGAAAAGTCATACTAGCGTGCGAGAAGTCGGGAAGCTATCGGTCGTTCAAGGATGTATTGATACGAAAGACGCGTATAAAGAAGAGCAATTGTCCATTCGTGATGAACGGTGTGATGCATAAGGATGGGTCATGGATGTTGTATGTGGAATGCGGTACACATGATCATGATCTTGCGACGAGCTTGGAGGGTCATGCCTATGTCTGACGCCTGACTGAGCATCAAAAAAGCGTTGTCAAGACATTGACGCAAGCGTCCGCAAAGCCGAAGATGATTATGACCTTCTTACGACAGACGTATAACATGGTCTTTACGTCGAGGAAGCAAATCTACAACATTCGGCAACAGTTTCACGCTGAAGAGATGGATGGTATGACTGTAACCCAGTACACCCTCTCATATTTATTTAGCTTTGGTTACTATATCAATCCCCGAAGGCTACATGGACATGACGATGTGGTTCAAGACTTGTTTTGGGCTCACCCTCATTCCAT
Organism: Rheum nobile; assembly: GCA_027886185.1. Classification (NCBI taxonomy): domain Eukaryota; kingdom Viridiplantae; phylum Streptophyta; class Magnoliopsida; order Caryophyllales; family Polygonaceae; genus Rheum; species Rheum nobile. Next base: position 11,848,656 of record WOAB01000011.1, read on the forward strand.
TCATCTGTTGAGCTTGTTCCCTTACGTCGTCATCATGGATTCGACATACAAGACAAACAGGTCAGTAGTTCTGACATTACATATTTTGAGAAATTTTACTCTGCTAGCACTAGACACGATCATTCGTCCACTGGTGCATCCTCCTCTCGTGCAACCGCCTCCCATGCAACTGACAGTGTAACGGGAGGAGATATGGAGGATGACGATACATACGGCGGCCCTCAGGAGGGTGACATTCCATATGGCGGGCCTCAGGAGGGTAACATTCCATACGGCGGGCCTCTGGATCGTCAGCTCCTATGGGATTACGACACACACATAGCTGGATTTGTGTATGCCGATAACGATAATGGAAAATATATAAGTGTCAACTTCAGCGCTTATCATATGCATTTTTTAGTACTTTTCTTAATATTTTATTTATGCACATGTTCGTTTTTAATTTTATTTAAACCTTTATGTTACAGAAAAATAAATGCTTAAGGGCGCTGACACGGTCAAAGACCCTGAACTTTTAGAATGACCTAATCGCGAATGATAACCAAGCAGAGTGGTATAGGTTGGCAGCTCGCAACAGCCTTCTTAGACTTTTGAATCTCAAGTACAAGGGGATGGATAGTGCACTCATTTCAGCTTTCGTGGAGCGATGGCACCCGGAAACAAACAGTTTTCACTTTTCATGGTGTGAAATTACCATTACACTCCACAATGTCTTTCAGATCCTGAATATGCCAATCCAAGGCAGTGTTGTACATACACCATTCGAAGATGTCGAATTAATTATGGATATCAACTCGAGGATGGGCATTCCAATACAAGCATTAAAGCGGCAAAGACAAAATCTGGTTTTAATTGCAAATGGCTCAATGAATTTTTGACGACGACGGGGAAATCCGACAGTCTTATAGCCTCTGGGTTTTTGGCCGTTTTGCTTGGTAGCACGTTGTTTCCCGACAAGTCGGGGAACAAAATCAAGCTATCTTTATTTCAGCTGCTATGGGAACACAATGAGACAGGGCAATACGCATGGGGTGCTGCTACGCTTGCCTACTTGTATAGACATCTTGGTATGGCAAGTCGTGCAAAAGCCGCTCAAATTTCTGGTTGCCTTTTGCTCCTTCATGTAAGGATCCAAAACTCTTTCTTTTATTGTCATCTCAAATAATTATTTCTCAAAGTTTACTTGCCTAAAGTTTGCTTATTTTCGTGCAGGACTGGATTTGGAGCTACTTTCCTAAGTTTAGGGGCCACTTAAATCTGTCTCAAAACGACCCAAGAAATGAGGGCCCACGGGCGGCCCACATCGATCCTCGATCGCCAAAAGAAGATTGTAGCATCAGGGTCAAGGAAATGAGGCTTTCACTGGACTTATTACGACCCGACGAGGTACTATAATTTCATTATTCATTTTACATTAATTAATTTTCATTTAAATTTATGCAACACATGCTCAAACTCTTATGTGTATAGGTCGTATGAATGTCGTGGGACAATGTTCATCAACAACACTACCACATATCGATGTACAGAGGAACTCTGAAGTGCATGAAATTCAGTGAACCTTACATGCCTGATCGAGTGACTCGTCAATTCGGTAAGGTTCAACCGATTCCTATTGACCCGATTCGCCCCAAGAGTAGAACTAGACACGTGACGCTATATAATTACGAGGCAATGTTCTTTTCCACGGACGACCATTGGGATGAACTGCCCAACTACCAATCCCCGATTCTGAGGCTATCCAATTGTATCACAAGCACGCAGACGGTGGATGGCTACGTTTCATGGTTGCAACGTCTTTCCCATCCTTACATGTATGCGGATTCCAAAAGTTTGATGGAAAACGAACGTCCCATGCCCGCATACATAGAATCTGTTATCAAAATTAATCATATACAAGGGATAGTCAACAAAACCTTCGTCAGTTGGATACAATGCCAGACTTGCAAATCGCAAAAGCGACGCTTCAACGGATCCATGCGCTTGTGAATGTACAACTGGTTGAAGCTCCAATTGCAGAGGCTGTTGAACCAGAAGGGTATGTACCAGTTCGGGAAACACAATACGAGGAACACGGGACACAATATGGGTCATCCACAGGTCCAAGTACAGGGCAAGGGTATCAAGGTCCCTACTTCGGCCAAGGATATCAAGTCCCACCGTCGGGTGGAGGTCCAAGCTTTGGGCAAGCATTCCAAGGCCCACCGTTCGCACCGGCGACAGGAGGTCCAAGCTATGGGCAAACATTCCAAGGGCCACCGTTCGGAGTGCCGACAGGGTTCGGGGAGCAAGCATTCCAAGGCCTACCGTTCGCACAAGCTACAGGACGTCCAAGCTATGGGCAAGGGCAACCGTTCGAAGTGCCGACAGGGTTTGGGGGGCAGTACGGGGAAATGAGTGGATTCATGAATTTACTTGGATCTGTCCAAGAGTATCGACAATACGGAAAATGGTATCATCCACCATACGGGACAGGTTATGGGCAAGGGTATGAGAGAAGAAATAAGGAGAACAATTAAATAAATCTTTTGTAATACCTTAATCTAAATTTTATTGACTTTAGTTCATTAATATTTTATTTTTTATGATTTGAATTTATTTGATATGTTAATATAAATTTGCTAATATTAAAAAAAAAAGTAAAATACATAAATTTTATTATATTTTTAAATAAATTACATAAATCCCATAAAAATAATATCCAAATATCCTATAAACCCCCATTAAAATCCCCAAAATTCGCTAATTTATTTTTTTTAAAAAAAAATCGTAAACGATAGTTAACACCGTTTATATTTAAAAAACAAAAATTACCAACGGTAGTTAACACCGTTTATATTAAAAAAATCGGATTAAATTTTTTTTTTTAAATAAAAATTGGAGTGTACAAAAAAAAAAAAAAATTGTCAAACGGTGATTAACACCATTTTAAAAATAAAAAAAATAAAAATGAATCAAACGATTTCTCTCACCGTTCACCCCTAACGAAGGACCCAAAATTTCATACGGTGGAAGTAGTAATATCAGACAATCCGAGAGAGAAACTAATAGCAGAAAACCACCACCACACACGCTCTGAGAAGAGTAGTAGATGAGCAGCTGAAAGCCTGAAACTCATTCTCTCCTCACCAATTACCATGGCGTTGCCAACCGCCCTCCTCCCCTCCTCCTCGCCGTCTCCGACCACCGCCTCCTCCTCCTCCTTCTCTTCTTCGGTCACCTCCCTCCCCCACAAGCTCCCTCCGCCGTCACTCTTTCTCTCTTCCCAAGCCTTCTCCCGCGGGAAGCCCTCTCTCTCCATTACCTTCGCCTCCAGGCAATGGAGAGCGCTCTCGAGATCGATCGCCTGTAGTGTCGCCGTGAAGTCCGATGCCGACGCCGGTCCTTCGTCGACGGATGATGTGGAAGAGCTCAGCGCCGAGGAGAAGGAGGAATTGAAGGAGAAAGCTTCCAAAGAGGGGGCTAGGGTTAGGGTTAAGGTTCCGTTGAAGGTTTACCATGTCCCTAAGGTACCTGATGTGGATCTCACGGGGATGGAAGGCGTGGTGAAACAGTACGTCTGTTTTTGGAAGGGGAAGCGGATTTCGGCGAATCTCCCGTTCAAGGTTGAGTTCAAGATCAACGTAGAAGGCCGAGGTCTTGTCAAGTTCTTCGCACATCTCAAGGAAGAGGAGATTGAATTCATATAGCTCTGTATGTGCTTTTCGCACGATCTTGATCCTTGGATCTCTCTCTAGCTTCCTCAATTGCATTCTCTTTATGGCTGTTGCATATTTGGGGATGATTTGCTTAGGGAGGTACTTGTTAAAGAATAAACCGTTTGACAGCAATACATGAATACTAATGAATGTGCAGTCTTGTAATTTGGCATATAAGTCTCTTTACCCTAACCCTTCATTTTGTGCTTATTAGTTATATCTGCCTGGAATTGGAGGATCCAAGATCCTCCATGAATGTTATCATTTTCTACGCACAAATGGTGTTATTGATGCTGGTTTTGGCCTTAAATTCACCATTTCTAGAATTCCCTCTATAGAATATTAGCAATGAATCAGCACATTTTCGGGAAAGACTGCTAGCACTGAATGCTTGATAGGCTTAGGACGTGTTCGGGGGTTTTTGACCTACACAGAAGACCACAGTAGGATGCCTTGCTATTTAATAGCATTTGGAGTTTGGTTGGGGAATTAAGTTGATAGAGATGTTGTACACCCTGCTTTGCTGACTAAGATGTTCTTTAAAAATTGCCTTGAATTAAATTAATGGACTTATTTCCATTTTTCAATGGAATTAATTTAATTCAGGGTCTCATCAAAATCCAGAGCAATAATAGATAGATTTTATTTTAGATCATATTAGATGCAAGAAGCAATTGATAAATCATGTTTACAGTGTCGTACTAAACCATCCTTCTGAGAGTTTCCTGAGGTGATAATTTTGTACATTGAAGACCAGTCCCTCCTCTCAGTCTCTCACTAGTCTGAGAGAAGCACTTTTATGTGCTTATAGGAGAATTCCTGAAGTGAATACTGGAATTGGTTCTTGAGAGTTGTTTTAGGTGTTTCTCGTTTTCAGATTAAACTTAAACACAAGACCACAGTGGATGGATGTTGTCTCCGCAGCTAGCTGAATGGCATTTTTATCAGAGTTTGAATGTTGGTTAGTTGATGAGTTTTGACATGTAGGAATTATTTGCTGTGAAGTCTCTGTTCAAGATGTAAAAGGAAGCATCTATATTCTCTATGTGCTTGTGGTTTGTTAATTGCTAGAAATCTTAGCCTCAATGGTGTGCTGTTCATTTCTAGTCTTTGGGGCATTATGGATCCACAAATTCCTAAACTCCCTGCTGGATGGTGTGTCTAAATTGATTGTTTACTGTGATCGCAATGTTTGTTCTGTAATTTTACCAAGTGTGATATAGCATGTTCTTAGGAGGAAATAACCACTGTTCTGGCTAAACCTTCGTGACAAAGCTAATCTATAGCTAAAACCTTCTCGACAAAGCTAATTCATATTGTTAGACTTTATTGTACTTTATAAGAATTTCTAAGAAAATTAGATGTGATTTATGTACAAGCAGGACTTGCTCTTCAATAAGTTCTTTAGGTTAATTGTAGTTGTAAATTTGTAAGAACACGGAAGCTAATATGGTTCAGTCTGTTCTTTATTTGGACAAGACGGTTCAGTCTGTTAATTGAGAAACAGGAACAGACAATAGCATAGTTACTCAATAAATGCTGTTCAGGTTTAGATAGGTTATGTACATGTATGTTCACCAAACTTAGCAACAGACCTCCAGCTTATATCATAGGTTATCGTCACCATTTGCATCTTCATTCCTTACACCTTTTCTTTATCTGAACTTTACTGGGTTATCTGCATTTCTTATAATATGTCGTCTACACTCTCCTTTTGGTATACTCTTAAAATCAACAGCTTAAACTACTAATTGCATAAATTAAGGGTAAGAAGTAGTCTATTACCGGCTTTTGCCAAGTATACTATTTCTTGAAGCAATTGTTTTGCCGGTGGAAACTATGTGTCATCTTTTCTTCTTTGATAGCGTCCAAGCAAGCTGAGGAACATTGCTTATACTTGCTCATGAGAATTGTACATCTCCTACCAGAATCTTCACTTGACTTTGAAACACAGACACAATCTTCAGTTAGTACGAGGATTGGTCCTCGTCGTCCCGGGTGTCAGTCGTAGAAGACACCAGTTTAAGCTTCCCTGATTTTGACAGCCTGCAAAAGATGTATAGTAGTAACTTTGCAGCTTCACAATTCAGATTTAGCTTCAAGGCTTCTCTGAGTTTTACTTAACAACTTGGTTCCTTATAGGAGGCTCGAATGAATCTGCCAAGAAGCAGCCCGGTTGAGTGGCTTTCAATCTTTGGTCCAACATATTTTAGTATTTCGGTAGCGGGTCGGTTCGATCCAAAAATCCCGTTCGTTTCGGCCTGAGAAATATTAGTCTAATAATCCATTACCTATCCCGGGCTATCCTCAACATTAGTCTCATTATAATAGCCTACTGGGCAATCTTGCACAAATTGACTCATCAAGCCCAATTCGCACGCTCCTTTCTTGTCAACTGCTGTTGCCAAGTGTCGTCTTGTCATGATGTATGACCTTACAAGAAGTTGTACCAGCATTTTGTTAATGAACGAAGACCTAATCTAAATCAGGGTCAAACTAGACGAATAGTATTTATTACAAATTTATATATAAATCGAAATTTTAACATATAAAACAATTTTTATCCGCATTATCTATTTCAGAATGCCAGAATGAGAATATACGGGTGTTCACATGTATGACATGATGTGTGCCTGAACCCATACCATAACTCACCTTTTTAAATGAAAAGCGGAAAGTTAACCCCCAAAGTTACATGCCAACGGATATCATAAGTTAGAAAGAGGCCAAAAATAATTTGAATTGGAAGGTGGGTACTAGTGGCCCACATTTTTTGATTTGGAGAGGGAGGGAATGGACAACCGAATGACTGATACATTTAAACGTCGTCGTTTCAGCGTCTTCCTAGTTCCTATCCAAAAACAAAAGAGAATACCACAACCCTTTGTTTTACCTATGCATATAATAAATTACACAAAGCACCCTAAAAAAATTATATTATATAGTTATTCTTTAAAACTAAAATGTAAACTTAAAGCTCTTGATTGACTTGAATATATTCCAAGGGATTTCGTTGGACCATCTTCGCAATGTGATCAGCCACATCGTTTATTTTTCAAAAAATATGACAAATCTGCCAATGTAGAGAAAAATTGTAGAAGACAAATGATATCAAAAATTACAATTTCAATATTCCAAGGATAGTACTAGATCTTATTCAGGACGGTTACAATGATACAGTTATCACATTCTACTTCAATGTTGTTGAGTCAAAGTTCATAGGTTTTAACCAAAACATTCCTACCGGCTAAAGTTTTTGTTCTCACGGGATTTGAGATGCCGCATTTGTCACCAAATAGAAATACAGGTTCCCCAATATTGTTTCGAAATATGAATCCGTAACTAGATTCTCCATTAGTCTTGGTTGATCCATCAATATTAATTTTTATGACTTTATCCGATGGTTTTTTCCATTTCTTCTTTGGTCGTGTACTTTTGTTATTGTTGTCATCTTTTTGTTTAAATTCAACTAGACAATCTGGGTTTTAGGTCTTCGTTTTTTTTCCAATAATTGATTTGGTTTTCAATATAGAGTGGCACATCCTTAATAATGTCATTATCATTATTTGTTCTTCTAATGCATTGTTGGTTTCTATAAAATCAGATTTCCAACCAAGAGACCGCTAATTCTACAAATTGCGATCGATTGGTTTTGTTTCAGATTTCCTCCATTACTTCATTTGTTTTTCTTTTCCTATATTTAAAGATTTGATAAATGATAATTCTGTATGTTTGGTTATTAATCTTTTCTATTGTTTTCATGATATGGTTACATTGGAATAATAGATGGTTGGAGTCTACAGTTTGTGCTAGTGCAAATTTGGTTTGAACCAGAAAACCGGACCGGAATAACCGGACCGAGTGTAGTGTATTCCGGTCCGGTCCGCGGTCCATATTTTTTAGGATTTCGGTCCGGTTCGGTCCAAACCCGGCCGATTTTTGGTCCGGACCGGATGGACCGGTTTTTTTATTGTTTTTAATTTAATTTTATATATTAATATCTCATAACACTATTAAAAATTAGTTCTTATTATAAATATAAATTAATCACAATATACATTGTCTAATATTATACACAATAATTATAAAATTTAAAAAAACAATTAATTTTTAATTTATATAAAAATTGAAAATAAAAAATACTTTTACCGGTCCATTTCGGTGTCCGATCCAAGGATTGTACAAATTCCGGTCCATCGGACCGGACCGGAAAAAGCAATCCTGTCCGGTCCGATCTAGACCGATGCACAACGCTAGTTTGTGCACTACAACGAACACATCCTCGTGGGAGTGCTATTCCCTTTTCGGCTAGTCTTGCTTTAGTGGGAAGCCCATTTCTTATAATTTTTCATAGAAAATTTTTAACCTTATGATAAGTGTCCAACTTCCAAATCTAGAAAGAGTCATAGGCTATATATCTTTTATTTGTGATAATCATACCCATGACATATTTTGTTGAAAACCAACCATTTTTATTGGCTTTCCAATACATTTTTTATGTATATTATTATAAGGTATATTAGATATGATTCGTTTAGATAGGTCTGGTGGTAAAACTTGTTTAATCATTTTCTTATTCCAGGTATAGTTTGGTAGAATAAAATCCGCTACTATTGCAATTTTTGTTCAGAATTGATTGTATATTAATTATGTCACACCAGGAGACATTTGACATCTATTTATCAATTCAGAATTTAGTTATTGGTTTTTTCTAGTGTGTGTCCATGGACACACTCTAAGAACTCCTTTTTTGGCAATTATTTAGTTAGCCATTAGTTTAATCTTGTTTGCTAAGGGTTTATCAATTCCTTATTAAGGAATATTTTGAAGATAAATTTTCTATTTAAGTTTGTTAGCATGTGCCCATGGACACACACTAGAAAAATCATTAATTATTTTACTATTTCACTTGTCAAATAAATCATTTTTTTAAATTCGTCTATAATGTCAATCATTCTCGACCATTGTCAAGAATAACTATTTTTTTTATCATCATATCATATTATAGAAAAGGTTGTGTTTTGAGGTATTTTACAATTATTTTTCGGTATATTTCTGTCTTTCTCGACCATATTTTTTTTTAAGCGAAGGAAACATAATTTATTATCTTCACGCAAACCATAATTTTATTATTATTAAAACTCCGGCCTTCTCTCTCTCCTCAGTGTTTTTGAGTAAACTAAAATGAAAATATCGTGAAAGGCTCTCCTTGCCTAGTGCCTCCTACCCCTCTCTTTCTCTCTCCTCCTCTGCACTGTCCGCCATAGCTGGAGGGTTGTTTTCTTCCTCTTACCCCCCTCATTCTCGTATCGCGCATCTTCCTTCTTCACCTGCTTCTCTAGTCCCAGTTCGTAGCCCTAGAAACTCAGAACACTGTTTCCCGATCAAAGTGTTTTCGGCTCACTGCATTGCTGTTTGGAACATTGGATTTCTGCTTCTCATTTTTCAAGACGAATCGGAGCTTTGTTCCGTTGAAGTAATCGGACTTTTCGAGCGTGTGAAGTGGAAAAAAGTCCTGTCGGTGGAAGCTTTTGCGGGGGGAGAAAAAAGTCCTGTCTACTGGAAATGCTCTGAAGGTGCCATTTTTGTATGCCCTAACATGTTTTGATATCTTTTGCTTTTTTCCTTGGCTATGAATTTATATTTTTCAAGGGATTTGGTAGAACTAATGGTAATGTTATTGCTGGTGCATAAGGGCCGAGTATGCGTTGAGGTGGTTGCCGAGATCTGAACGGGGGGAATGATGATAGGATGACTAGAAGAATCTTGGAGCTGCATCGACTTGTTAATCGCCATAATTTCTTGCTTCTTTCTCTTCTCTGCCTTCATGACGACTAAACGTGCTTACAAGCTACGTATCCTTGACATCTTCTTCTTTAAATTTTGGGGTAGAATGAAAGTTTGTATAATGTTTGATCTGATTTAAATTTGGATAGGGCAAACTCGGGAGATATTTTTGTCTCTGTCATTTGCAAATGAATGACTTGATATTCTGAAAACGTTTCTCTATTATCTCCCAGATCTCTATTTTGTACCTGCAATTTCTTCTATTTCTGTGTTTTGGGAAGCTGTCCATTTCTTGCCTACATTGTTCTGCAAATGCCCTTGACTATTTATTATTTAGAGGAATTTGTAGCTCATGCTTCTACAGTTAACTGCCTTAAAATTGGTAAGAAGTCATCTAGGGTTTTGGTCACTGGAGGAGAAGATCACAAGGTCAATCTCTGGGCTATTGGAAAACCCAATGCAATAGTGGTATGTATATGTCTGTTTCTTCGTTGCTATCATTTGCATTGTTCTCTTCCTTTTAGCATTGTGTCTCATTTCGATTTCTGGTCAGTTTAACCATCAACAATTGCAATGCTTTCTGAATTTTGTAGAGAAGATTCTAGGATTATTAGTTTGAGCAAAGAATCTAAAATATGACAAATCTTTGCCATAAATTTCTGGTCAGTGTTCATCAAAGAAAAATAATAATTGGTTAGTGCAGCGCTGTGGCCACAAAATAGCTAACAAAGAAGTAAAATATGACATTTTATAAAATCTCCCTTGATATAATTATTTCATGAAAAATCCATGATTCCTTTTTTTTTAGCTTTGTAAGACTTATTCTTGTAACCTATGACCTTGAACAAGCTTTTCGGTTTTAATTGTCTGTTCTAATTGTTACTTTTGTGGTAATGCATTTTGGCCTTTAGTCCTCCTGAAGAAGTCATTTGGCTTATGGCTGGGCAACTCTGTATGTGATTAAATAGATGATTTTATTGGCTATGGATAGCAAATGATAAAAAGTTAATCTTTATTGCATTATTGCCAACTAGTTTCCACTGTATTTACTATAGAATAAGTTGTTTTTATCTTTTGTTTTCTATCCATATAACTTTATCTTTAGTTCCTTTTTGAAACTCGAGGTGCCTTTATTGCCTAGTAACACTAGTATCTCGTGCAGAGTTTGTCAGGTCATTCTAGTGGGATTGATTCAGTGAGTTTTGATTCTTCAGAAGTGCTGGTGGCTGCTGGAGCAGCAAGTGGTACAATTAAGCTTTGGGATTTGGAAGAGGCAAAGAGTATGGCTATCCAATTTATAACACATCCACCCTTTCTAAGACATGCTGTTGCAGTTTGAAGTTGTAATACATTTAACTAATTTGAATTTTGCTTGTAGTTGTTCGTACTCTTACTGGCCATCGGTCGAACTGCATTTCTGTTGATTTTCATCCATTTGGGGAGTTTTTTGCATCTGGATCCTTAGATACAAATCTTAAGATATGGGATATCAGGAAGAAGGGCTGTATTCACACATACAAAGGCCATACACGCGGTGTAAGTGCTATTAGATTTACCCCTGATGGTCGTTGGATTGTGTCTGGTGGTGAAGACAATACTGTCAAGGTACAAAATACTTCATACTTCTTGTGTTCTCGTAATCTGGTTGTCTATACACGTATATATGCCTTTCTTACAGAAGGAAATTAAATTATCCAGTCCTATGCTACATTTTATATATACATGCATGTATATGAGCTACATCCTACATGTCAGCCTCTTTGATTATTAATGCTAGAGGCTTAATGCTCAGGGGAAAAGAGGTAGTTCAATTGCTGACTGCATTCTGGCATCTTGACTTAAGAGGTGGAGTTAGTTTATGTGAATCTTTAACGTGATTTGTATTGACCAGCTGTGGGACTTGACAGCCGGGAAGCTGATGCATGATTTTAAGTGTCACGAAGGGCAAGTTCAATGTATAGATTTCCATCCACATGAATTTCTCATGGCAACAGGTTAGAAATCTTTTATGTTGTTGAACATATGCATTTTCTAGTATGTTTTAGTAGAGAAGTGATTCGAAGAAATCGTTTGTCAAGTATCCGGAATTGAGTGAAGCTGCTGGCCTTTTGTTGTTTAAATAGTCTTCTAGCGGACCTTGACCTCTTTTGTGCTTTCATTATATTGTTATCTCACTATTTATTGGTGTCTTAGTGAAGGAGTCTTTTGGTTGCATAAAGGAATGATATGCAAATGGGAGAAGAGTTAGGCAAAGTAATAGAATGACTTCCCAAATTGTTAAAAATAATCTTAATCCAACAATGAGTGTATTTAGTGAATTAGGGCATTGTTTTGCTAAACATTGTTGGAGCCCATGTTGACAAAATGCATCATCGTAATTGTATATTTGATTCATATGATATTCATTTTCAATTTTCTCAATCTATTGACATGTGTACTTTGATGAGATTTTGATGTGCTTGCGCTATGATATAAAATGTTCCTGCCCATACACAGGTTCCGCAGACAAAACTGTTAAATTTTGGGATCTTGAAACCTTTGAGCTGATTGGAACTGCTGGACCTGAGGTAATTATCTTGATGGGAACTAGTACTTGCTGTCTATATGTTAGCTCACATTGATTTTTAACTGTTACATGGATGCTTCCTTTTTTTTTTTTACCTAGACATCTGGAGTGCGTTGTTTGACCTTCAATCCTGACGGTAGGACACTGCTTTGTGGATTGCACGAAAGTTTAAAGGTAACGTATGCAAAATGTGTTGGAAAAGCAACCGGTCAAGTACAAAGAATTATGGGCATTGATGTGTTACATATTTAAATTTAATGTAAATGCTCTATTTAGGTTGTCTCTTGGGAGCCAATACTATGTCATGATACTGTGGATGTTGGATGGTCCAAATTATCAGATCTTAATGTTCATGAAGGGAAGCTTCTTGGCTGCTCATATAATCAGAGTTGTGTTGGAGTTTGGGTTGTGGACATCTCAGTATGTGCTGCTATCAGAAATTACTTATACTTGTTTTGTAATGTTAAATTCATCAATGTTATCCTAATGTTTTTGTGCCATACCTGAAAACAGAGAACCGAACCATATGCTGTTCAAACATGTTCAAATGTTCCTTCAGAATCCAAGTCTGCTTCTGGAAGGAACTCATCAGTGTTGACTGAGAACAATGTCAAGGTTGTAGGGCGGTTGTCCACATCACAGATTTCAGATTCAAGTGAGAAAGAGATAAAGCCTGTGGGAAGAGTTCCAAGTCCAACAAACTCACTTCCTGTGAATAAAGATTCAAGAGTTATCTCATGTACGTTTCATATAGCATTCTGCCTTGCTTTCTTCTCCGTTTCAGCTCTTATAATTTGTTTCTGTCCTCAGAGTTATCATTGAATTGTATATTCTAAGTCGTACTTATGGTCTCTGGTGAAGCTACTACTGGTGTACCTGGTACCCCTCACAGAAATAGTATAAGCACTAGTCCAAAAAATACTGCTGCTTCAACTGCAATTCCTAGCACGGTATCTATGAGAAGAAATGCTGTGAGGTCACAAATAACAAGCAATGGTACAGCCTACAGTAAGTCTGATATAGTACCTGTTGTTGTGCCAAGAAATGATCCAAGATTGGAGGAGGCTGCTGAAACAAGAAAGGAGATTTTTGCTAGAAGAACGATCCCACTCTCTTCTCTGTCCAAATCGACTAGTTTTAGAAGGCCTTCAAATGTAAGCAACGTGTCAGAGGGGCCTATTATTAATGCTTTACCAGAGTCCATGACTGGCAAATCTCTGGAAGGGGGCGGAGTTGCAAATAAGAATATCATGCGCTCAGTCAGGAACCTGAGCATTAGTCCTGATGACAGGTCCATTGGCTTGAAGCATGAAAACAGATCTTCTGTAGAGCCAAATGCTGGCGTTCGACATGCAAGTTGTATGTATTTCTCCTTGCTTCACATTGAGTTATTTCTCTAATAGAAAACTCATTATAATCATGCCTTGCTTTGCTTAAAAGTAAAAAAAAACTATCTTACTATCTGGACATTCAGTTGTTCATTTATACTCAATATTGTTTCACAATTTTAAATGAAATATATGCTGAAAGCCTGAAAGTTCTTCAAATCTCATTTTCTTAAGTAGGATAGTGACAAATATAAAGACAAATCATTGTCATTCTTGTAGTGATGGAAAAAGTACTCCCTTGGACCCAAATGAGGAATAGTGTATTACTCAGGACTTCCCACTTTTGTGGGTCATTTACCATTGTTTCAATAAAGTTGTGGGTTGAGTTGTTTCAGTGTTGATTAAAGGGGCTAGACTGGATAGTTTACTTAGTTTTCATCTATGCTTGATCATATGTGCACTGTACAATATATATATTATCTGTTAAGAGTTGTTTATTAATATCTGCTGTACTCAAATGTTATATTCGGCTTTATTTGAAGTAATTATTACTTTCACCTGATCCAGAACATTTTGTTTGGTTGAAGCACATCAATGGTCGTGTTTTGTCTGCTAAAAGTTTGACTATAATTGAGAGACTAGAGTGTTACTATCTTAGAGCAGATTCACATTGACCATGGGAGCAAGAACCGTGAGAGATGTCACAAAATATTTGGTCCTCATGCATGTGTCTGTATATGCAGATTCTGTTGCCAGTAATGATGGATAGTTGTGAACATACACTAGCATATTCCTATTTCTGCACTTTATGTACTCATTCTTACATATTTTTGCTTTCCTCTCAGATGAATTCCGGATGCATAAAACAAGCACAGACCCAAATTCATATGGAGTTCAAAGGACAGGTGTTTCTGTCATCTAAACACTTCTTGAATATTCCATCAGATTGATGCAAATAAAATTCACTTATCTTGTTTTATTAAAGCTGACTTGAATTGCTGTGTTTCATCAATTTAGGAAGAGCACGTTCTTTTGTTGCCAACTGTGAGGGGAAAGAGAGATCTCCTGGTTATGAGGGTCCTGCAACAGTCACTCGTGATGAACCAATCCTTACTTCTAACATGGTATAATTTCTTCCGTCCATTATGTAGTCACTCTCATATCTATTTTTACCACATGTTTCTTAGGAATGTAATCAACATGTTTCTTCTCCTAGTTGAAAAAAGATAGAAATGGACAAAACAGTTGACAAGAAGTAGAAATCATCATTGCTTTGCCCCTTGATCCCTATTCCTCTTGAATGAACTCCTTTCTGTATCCACCTTAAACTGCTCATATATGAAGCATTATGATAGTTATTTCCTTTTTGAGACAGGCAAAGTTGGTTTATTTCTATTTACATTTGGGTTTGGCTCAAGTTGAGATGGGTTTGCTTTTACTTCTTATGTTTTGTTGAAATTGTATGTATGTACTGACTCACTACCTCCGTCACTAATTATTTTTCACCTTAGACTAATGTACTACAAGTCTACAACCAATACAATGAACACATTGATTAAAACCTTTTTAATCATCCAAAACTTACACTATTAACTAAATGTTGATAGAAGAGTATTGGGGAATGTACAGAGTGAAGTTGCGGAATAGTCAAATTCATTGATTCAATATGGGGTATATTTGGAGAAAGGAATTATTTTTATACATCAATATTATTAAAAAGGCAAATAATTTGAGACAAGAATAAGGCAAATCATATGTACCGAGGTTGTGTGTGTATAAAGTATATGATACTTATGTATATATGTTAAAATGTCAGTACATTCTCTGTTACCTTTACATTTAGGGAATATTTGTTTCTGCTATTCATGTACATGCTAAATAGCTCGCCAGAAATTGCCCAAAAAGTTTAGAAGCTTCTCCACCCTCCATGCATACTGATATGATGAAATTTTACTAATAATATTACCTGTTTGATTTTGTGATTCAGTCACTCTTACACAAAAGTCAATTTTTCTTGTTATTTCGTTTTCCATTATGTATGAATTTGCTTCATATGTTAAGTTTTTTACTTTTATTACTTGATTTTTATAACTTATTATCTATATGTTGTTTTTTGTTTAACTTGTTTTTTTACATCTTAACACCAGAAGTCTAAACGAGGATATCTCTCATCTTCTGAAAAAGAAATGTGTTCGGTTAGCGATGATGATGCTGTACCAGACATATTGGAAAAACACGATAAATTCATGAGCATCATACAGAATCGTTTGGCCAAATTGCAGGTAATCCTATCAGATAAAATGTGTCTTTGTCATTGTTGCTTATTTATATTTCAAGTGTTTTCTTCTTTTTCTTCTAAAGCATTGCAGCGGAATTGCATTCCTTCATTGTCATGTGAATTAAAATGCATGCTCATTCTTTCTAAATATTTTGTTATTTATTTAAGGGACCTTTGCATAAGAAATAATAAATAAAGGGACCTACCCTCGAGATCATGTAACTGCTAGGGACAAAGGGTACTTAAGTGAAAGAACGGATTATTAAAAGTTGTAGAAGCAAAGGCGTATCTTGAATTATGGGTCCGTTTAAAGGATTTCCAGAAATCTAATGTTATTCAATCCCTAAACCCTAAGGCATGGAAATAGGTCAATTTAGAATTATGATGTTATAAATGAGGAAGATGAGATTATGGATGGATATTTTGTAACACGGATTGTCTTTGCAGAAAACTTTATTCTTTTGCTTACTCTCTGTGAAAAAGGGGCTGAATATACTACTAAATTTGCTCTAGATGATAGACTTGAACTGAAACCTTTGGGTATAGTTCTAAGAACCTCATCTTTCAAGGAGATGTAAATAATGAAAGTGCTTGTGTATTGATTTACATCACATGCATACTTATAACAGGTTGAGTGTTCTCCAAATATGATAGTATATCATTTTTTTCAACCATTTTATTTGCTGTCTATATAAACACTTGTGCGGAACTGAAGGGGTCTGTTATTATAAACTTCAGCTGTTATCGATGCGGATATATCATTTCTCTTGATCATGATGTCTGACCTTTCTAAGTGATATATCTGTAGATTGTCCGAAGATATTGGGAGAGAAATGACATAAAAGCAACAATAGGTGCAATGGAAAAGATGGGTGATCATGGAGTAAGTGTTCTTTTTGAGATGCTTTTATGGTCTTCAATTTTGAAATCAATTGCCAAGTAGACAACCTGGTACTCCGTCTCAGCTTATTATGTTCTGCACATGTAGGTCCTGGCAGATGTAGTCAGCTTGTTAGCAGAAAAGGTTGATGTTATTACATTAGAAGTTTGTACTGGCCTCTTGCCGCTTCTTGCTGGCCTTCTCGAAAGTGACATGGACAGGTGAAAGGTTATTTCATTATTCTCGGCTTAAAATCATTGCTTTTTGCTGTGCACTAAACTAAGACAAGTTTTCTTTTTCGAACACAACAAACCCCTATAATATCACACCTAAGACTCTAGCAGCCAGATTTGACCAGTTATTATGTGATGCTCTGCCTTCTGACCGATTGATTAAAACCTTTTCGTTGTGTATAAAGACCATGAATCTCACCCCCTAATTCCTTATAGGTATGTCTTTTGGAGTAGGTAATAGTGTAGGAATCACAATGTTGAATTTGTTGATGTTAAACCATTTTTTATCTGGCTCCAAAGGAAATGCATGTCATGTTTTGGGCAAATATAGCCGATGAGCGAACTTTTTTGTTGCCATTTCTAGATTGTTTTTTTTTTAGTAACTACAAGGATATACTTTGTGGGATTATGAGAGAGAAAATGGACATCAAATTCAAGCTGGCTCCTCTATTTCAGGCACCTAGAAGTTTCTTTGGAACTGCTGGTTAAGCTTGTGAGAGTATTTGGTCCAGTCATCTATCCAGCTGTATCAGCTTCTACTCCATCTGTTGGCGTAGATATTGAGTTAGAGCAAAGGTCTGAGGTGCCTCTATAAGCAACATTTTATTTTTCTTGACTCACTGAGCATTCTTTCTTACTTGAAACTTGTATTGGCTATATATATCTAGGATGGAACGATGCAACCTGTGCTTTATTGAACTCGAAAAAGTCAAACGCTGCCTGCCCTCCTTTACAAGGTCGGAATCCCATTTACCAATTAAGTTATTTCTTCTTTCATGGTTCGTCTTAGTTAAATTAAACATCTCTTTGTATCCTGTAGAAGAGGGGGTTCAGTTGCAAAACTTGCACAGGAGCTCAACCTTTCAATGACATCGGCGTATGGATGAGGGTAAAATCTGACTTTACATTGAGATATGACCTTGAAGCTTTCAACTACCTCATTTAGACTGATCATCTGTGGACTGACATTTTACTGCTGTCACAAGCGAGATCTACCTCAGGAGAGAGTACATGAACTTCATGCACGTTGTCTCGGGAGCTAGATATATATATGTTATGTATATGCTAATCCAAGGCATTAACTGAGTGTTTACCTTTACTAAAAACTGAACACTGAGGTTCCCCGGGAAACTTGCTGCGCTTGTAGCCTAAAACGTTGCAGGAAGGGACTCGTTGGCATCTCCCCTAAATGCTAACTCAATATCTGCTGCTACTAATTGCTACAGGTGGTTTGTGCATTCATTCTTTCTTTTTTTCCCACAATTTACATGTCTAGAAATCAATCTTAGCTGATTTGGTAGAGTAGTCAGTAGTGTGTGGGGGTGTGAGGAAGTGTATTTTTTGCTTTCTGTCTATGAAGAAGGCGGGATTTTGTATCCCCTTCTGTTTGTTTGCTATGGAACTGTGTTTGTCAAGAAGATTGGCTTTACAAATCTCATGGTTCAACTTCCAAGGCAAAATACTTAAGCCGGATATGAAGCCAACGTGATTGGTCCAATTTAGTGTTCTATGTAATGGACAAGTTTATGTGTACCACTTGTCGGCTATTTTGTTGTGGTGCTATCAAAAATTGAGTTTCCAATCTCATGTCACCTGTAAGAAAATAATCGGTGAAATCTCAACTTATTTGAACCTAAAATCAAAGCAATTAGTCACCGTTCTGTTGGAAACTGGAAGGTTAAGAGCTTACATTCTGCGAATTTCCTAAGGTGTCCCCCTACCTTACGGATTGAAGTTGAAGCTTAAGCTCTTCAATTGAACGGACCCTTTCTCTTTACTTCTGCCTAATGTTAGACACTTTTCCTGGCGCCTCTGTTCAAAGTTTCATAGCTAATCTCACTAGTCACCAGTAGGATTGTTGATTCTAGCCTTTGTGATCGTTGTCATCTTCAAGCTTAATTTTTTGCAATGAATCTCGTGTCGCCTGGTATTATCGATCACCACTTTTTTTTTTTTTTGATAAGGGTAAAAATTCGAGTAACCGACAAAAAGTCGGACCACTCGAGAGGCCGATAAATCGGCAACTGAAAAGTCAGTTAGTTACAACAAAGACAAGTAAATGAAAATACAACAAAGCAAAAGCGAGCTACAAGACTAGTGAGAGAAGTGAATCCACCACCAGACGACGGATCAAACAAGAAAACAATATTGGAAAATGTTGAATGGACAACCATGACGTTGCCTCCACTCATGATGATAGATCTTCAGGAGTCTCGACCACCCTGACGTTGTCGTTTGGATCTTCAGGAGCCTCAACACCACCACGACCACAACTGGAACAACTCGATCTACACACTAAACAACTCAACAGAAGCAAAGTAGTACAACACACAAGCTTGCAAACACACTCAAAAACAAAACAAAATAAACAAAAACAGAAAAAAGCAAATTAAAACAAAAGTAAGAACTACGGGGGACAAGGACCGAGATGGAGGGCGGAGAGGAGGAGGGCGGCGGCGGGGGGACAGGGGAGGGAGGTGGACGGCGGTAAAGGAGGAGGGGACGAGCCGGGGGGGGGGGGGAGACGCGGCGGGGCAGAGAAGGCGAGCGGAGATGGAGGCTTAGAGATGGCGGCGGGGAAGAGAAGGGCGGCGGATCTGGGCTTGGAGAAGCACGGACTCCCGGCGGCGTCGGACTCCTTGGCGGCGTCGGACATGGTGGAGGCTCGGAGGAGGCTCATTCTTTTGGGGGGAGTTTCTCCCGGTGGCGGCAGATCTGGGCTTGGAGAAGCACGGACTCCCGGCGGCGTCAGCCATGGTGGAGGCTCGGAGGAGTTTTTCCCGGCGGCGGCGGATCTGGGCTTGGAGTAGCTCGGACCCCTGGCAGCGTCGGACTCCTTGGCGGCGTCGACGGAGGCGGGGGGCGTCGGCGGTGAGGAGCAATGCTCGGTCGGAGTGGGGGCACGGTCGGAGCATTTGATAGCGAGAATGCCGCCTCTCCTTCAAAACCCCAAAAAATCACTTCTTTGCATCTTCCTGGGCTTGGAGAAGGCGAGCGGAGATGGAGCGGAGATGGAGGCTTAGAGATGGAGGCTTAGAGATGGCGGCGGGGAAGAGAAGGGCGGCGGATCTGGGCTTAGAGAAGCACGGACTCCCGGCGGCGTCGGACTCCTTGGCGGCGTCAGACATGGTGGAGGCTCGGAGGAGGCTCATTCTTTTGGGGGGAGTTTCTCCCGGTGGCGGCGGATCTGGGCTTGGAGAAGCACGGACTCCCGGCGGCGTCAGCCATGGTGGAGGCTCGGAGGAGTTTTTCCCGGCGGCGGCAGATCTGGGCTTGGAGTAGCTCGGACCCCTGGCAGCGTCGGACTCCTTGGCGGCGTCGACGGAGGCGGGGGGCGTCGGCGGTGAGGAGCAATGCTCGGTCGGAGCGGGGGCTCGGTCGGAGCATTTGATAGCGAGAATGCCGCCTCTCCTTCAAAACCCCA
Source organism: Rheum nobile (assembly GCA_027886185.1). Lineage (NCBI taxonomy): Eukaryota > Viridiplantae > Streptophyta > Magnoliopsida > Caryophyllales > Polygonaceae > Rheum > Rheum nobile. Next base: position 11,868,850 of record WOAB01000011.1, read on the forward strand.
AAAAATCACTTCTTTGCATCTTCCTCTATCCATACATGGCTTTGTTATCCCAATTAAGGGTCGCTGGTTGTTGGAATTTAGGTCGTACACGGGCTTGAATTTCATGGACTATTAAAAACAAGACTCTTTTCTCTACGGAGCCTGCCAATGCAACTATTTTGACCATTTTCATTGTTGGTATTAAGAATACCATAAAATTTTGTAAAAAGGGGAAAAAATTAATTTCAAAAAATTTGAGATAAGCAATGCAATAATAACAAGTGAGTACCACTTGTATGATACTCATTTTTTTATTCAACCTAATTTTATGACATTTGTTTTGAATTTTTATTTTTTAAAATGTCTATGAAATTAAAGCCTATTCTCACCATCAAAGATGCTCTTAGAGATGGATTCCTGACAAATAGTTAATCATGCTACACCTATAGATAGTTGATTCCTCACCGGTGATTGGCTGATTGATTGCTCTAAGCTCAATAGTACTCATGCTTTGTTGTTTAGAGGCATGATTGGTCGGTTTGGCAATTGTACTTAGAGATTATATTGGTGCTTTGGCTTGTGTGGCTTTCAAAAGATAACAAAGTTGTGATGTAGACTGTACTCAAGCTTTTGATATGCATTTTGTTGTTCAACTCATATCTAATATGGGCATCACCAAATTGGTGTTTGAAACAATTGATTTGAACATGGTCTTTTGACTAAGTAACCCGTCTTTTTTGCTTTCGTATGTTGACATTGTTTGTTAACTTAGGGCACCTACAATGGTAATTTTGGGATACTCTTCCGCCCGTTCTTGATTCAAAAAGGACCTACACATTGAATTTTGTGGAATAACTAACTCAATTCATTCGTGGTGAGAGACAAGTCTTCAAAGCAATAAAAAACAAATGAAATGGGAGAAGCACGCGTTGCGCAATTCGGGATGCACACACAAAGTTCTGGGGTTGCGCAACGTGTTCATATTTAAGTATTTGCTTAATTGTTATATATATATAATAATATAGTTAAAAAATATATTTCTTTCTTCATAAATTCTCCTTTTCTAATTATAGATACCTATACTCTATATAGAGAGGGGTTAACGGTGGAAAATGCTCTTAGGGGGGAAATAGGGAGCAACATGGACAATATATATACACTAGATGTTCATAATTTGTTTTTCATGATCGTGTTGTGCGGCTATACTTAGATTCACATATGTATACTAGATGTTCACATATTCATACTAGCATTAAAAAAGTATATACTAGTGGTTCACAAACTTTATACTAGAGATTTACAATCAACCTTTATATTAGAGGTTCATTGAGGTTTGAGATCATAATTTATTGCAAACTTTATATTAGATGTTCATAATTAATATACTAAATGTTCAAATTTAATAACACATGCTTTTTAATATACTAGTCGTAAAAGGTGTATGATTAATAATGGATTGTGAACCTAAGTATAAGTTTGTGAGCCTCTATTTTAATTTAGTTTGTGAACATCTAGTATTAATATGTGAACATCAGTCATATAAATGGGAGTCTAACTATAACCATGCATTGTGATCAGAAGAAAAAAATGTGGTCTAAAAAAAAGTTCGCGATATTACGGAAATGTCACTTCGTGTCACTTAATCCTACTTATCCATACTCTTTGATCAAATTGCCCATAATACTCTATATTTTTCACCATAAGAGCAATTTTATTTGATACTCTCTATATTTCCTCACTTAGATATTTTTTTTTATCATATTTCACACAAGTATGACCATCACTTTATCTATCAAATTTAACATAAACTATATAATATTTATTTGTTAAATATAAAATTATTTTATATGAGTAGATTAGGTAATAATTTTTGTCTCATAATTACTTCAATAATTTAGGCGCTAACTTTTTTTATACTAATATCTAAATTATATATAATCAAACTAACTTTCATTGTACTAATATATAAACTAACTTCCTTGGGATATTGGGATCTTGATCTCCGATATCCTAATTCTTTTAAAATACTTTGTGATTGCCCATGCCGATCATATCTTCCGAGAATCTAATGTTGTGGCTGATCTGATTGCAAAACTTTGCAACAATTATTCTATAGAGGATACTCGTAACAATCATGAATTTCGTGTTCTCTTCCGAAAGGATGCTCTGGGTTAGCTTCTCTGCTAAGCTTCTCAATTCTTACCTACTTCAAAATATATATATATAAACTAATTCATAACTACATTTTATCTGATCTATACTTCATCAAACTAACTTTCATAGTGTATGTATAAATTAACTTTCTTTTTCTAACTACAATTTATTTTATTAACTTTTTAACCTAATTTTCCAACATTTTGCGATAAATAGGTCAACATATTTCATTCAAACTCAAATAATACTAACTTGCATACTTTAATTCTAAGAAAAAAATTGCTTTGTAGTTCTCATATGGATCCTAACAGAAATCATGTTTCAAGCTCACAAAATTCATTTTACTTTTCACAAATTTTTTGGATCCATCACAATTTTTATATGATCCAAATTATCTCCCATAAAACTTTGAAGTTCATGGAGATCCACATGGTCAATTTGTCGTCATGGCCCCTTCAAATTATCTTACATTTCAACCAAACCAAACATGAATTAAAATGCCCCTCATTCTTCCATAAGCCCAGGCACAAGTGAAAGTACTTCTATGCAAACATCACCACCTTTAGAGATTCTAGAGTTTAGCAAACTATATGGGGTGCAAACTTTCATGGCCGATGAAGAAGATTCTTTAAAAGAGCTTCACGCTCAGAAGAAGGTTGATATATCCCTATGGAAGCAGGATGAAGACAAGTTGCTAGTTAGTGGTTGCCTAAACACTAGCAAAGATCCCATCATCAGAAATGATCTAAAAGCTTTCGCCTTTTGGTGCAAAGTTGTTAAATATTATAGGAAAGGAGAGGTTCCATGGCGGAGAGAAATTAGATTCAATGCGAAGGTCGTTGGAATAAAATAAATCAATTTGTTTCTCAATTTGCAGGGTGCTACGAGCATGCATCGAAGAACAAAGCTAGTGGAGAATAAGAGGACGATGTCATAGCTCATGCCTACCAAAATAATGCAAGCGACACGGAAAAAGATTTCCAACTTGGTCATGCATGGAGTATGCTTCAAAAGGGACAAAAGTGGAGAAGTTCAATTCAAACGCCATCTTTTGAGAGTGGAAATAATTGAAAAAGGTTGAAGGTGAATGAATAAGAAAAGTACAGTTTAGACTCCAACCCTGAAACTCCAATAGAAGAAGGTGGGTATGAGTGTTCTCCTATTCGTCCTCATGATATTAAAGCAGCAAAATGAAAGGGTAAAGGAGTGGCAACAACTTATGTCAATGAACTTACTCATGAAAAAAGAGTTAATTCCATAGTGGCATGGAAAGATGAAGATTTGAAGATGAGGGTCAAAGGTTTAAAGGTGAGGAGCGTACTTGAAGAAAGAAACAAAGGAGGCTAATGAGAAGAAACGCAAGCATGAAAAATACATGAAAATTGTGGAGAAAAAGGCAAGGTATGCAATGCTCGAAAGACTTAATGCATAGGTCTAGCTCACTTTCTCACCAAAAAGAAATGATAAAAAATGAATTAATTAATTGGAAGTTGTTTCCTAACATGTAGTTGTGTATCATCTACAACTAGTATTTGTATCATCTACCAGGCATTAATTATATGTAATGTAGGTGTATATCATCTAATCGGCTCTAATTATCTCTAGTGTATGTGTATATCATATAATCGAATCTAATTATCTCTAGTATATGTGTAATGTAGGTGTGTATCATCTACTAAGTAATAATTTTGTGTAATGTAGGTAATTATCACCTACTCGGATCTAAGTATTTATACTTTATTGTGTAATGTACGTGTATTCTATTATGTAATAAAAATGTGTGATGTTTGTGTGCTTTGTTGGTCTATTCTATTAATGTTTGTTTGAGAGGTGTTAAAAGTTTTAAACTAACAAGAGCTATAGAAAATTCTTGTAGCTTTTGAAAAAAACATTCCAAGATAAAATTGTGACAAGAGCTTATGAAAATCTTTGTAGCTTTTGAAAAAGTATTCCAAGACAACATTGTGATAATAGCTTCTGAAAAGCCATGTAGCTTTTGAAAAAGCATTCCAAGACAAAATTGTGACAAGAGCTTCTGAAAAGCTTGAACATATAACTTATGAGATTCCAAGACAAAAATGACAAAAGCTTATGAAAAAACCTTATGAGATTCAAAGACAAAGATGACTAGTGTTGTGAAAAGGTTATAACTTTTGAAAAGCATGAAGAGATTTCAAAACAAAAATATTAAGTGGTTTAAAAATCATTAAGCCTTAAATTATAGAAGACCAAAACTACTATAAAAGCCTAACCATGGGAGACATGAATATCCATATCCTTCCTCTCTCTTTGAAAATGTTTCTTCTTCCGCTTCTAGTTCTTTCCCTTTACCCTCAATACATGTACTCTTGAGCATAAGAAATAAATCCATAAAGTATTCAATAAATATTTGATGAAATGCATCCTAAACCCTCAACCAAGTGCTTCATCTTCAAGACCACGTCGACGTCGAAAATATATAGATATGAATCGTGAAGGAGGCCATGCTCAAATGCTCATATATGGAAATACTATTTCCCTAATAGTCCAACCTACACTAATGAGCAATTTCAAAGTCGGTTTTGAATGTGGTATGATTTGTTCATACGTATTGTTAATAGTCTCTCAACCTCATTTGTTTACATTCAACAACGTTGGATGCTACTGGTAGGATGAGTGATGCGATCCTACCCACCATGACTACCACAGAGGAAGAGGAAGCTATAAGCATTCGCTCAGAAGGGCCAATAATAAGATTGCGTGCCAAAGCCATCGCCAACGCGACACACTCATTGATTGTGCGCGTCGTCGCTAGCCAAGGGACGCAAGAGACTGCGTTCTCCCTCAATCGCCTCCAACCAAGTCCAGAGAACGCGTTCTTTGTCAAGATACTCGCCACCATCAGTTGAACGCGATCTTTGAATTGTTTTGTCATTTCTGAAACATTATTATTTTAGTTATTTCTTTTTGGGCGTGTGTTCCACGCGTGTCGCGTGGGCTAGCCCATTAAGTGAGACTCGGCCCATCCGAGTTCCGCTATCTCTTATAAAAGGTCAACTCGACCTTCTGTACTAGGTTACGTCTAATTTGAATCAAAGCTTAAGTTTGAGAGCCTATCGCCTCCTTTCTTTGATTGGACGTCAAACACTTATCTCTGTCTTCTCATCTCCTTCACTCCGCCACCGACGCTACTGCATCCACTCGATCTCCATCGAGTTTATCCAACCCCGCCGCCGACGCTACGGCCACTCACTCGATCTTCTCGAGTCTATCCCCTCCACTGCCGACGCTACGGCTTCGCTCACCTCTCGAGCTACCATCCATCATCTCGAGCCACAAACACCGTGTTCCATCCAAAAACCCTCAGATTCGACACACACGACTCACCACCAAGATCACGATCCGACATTCACAAGCATGAACGCATCAATTGGCATCCGAGCCTTTGATCTTGTAAGTCGCTTGTCAAGTCTCATTTGTTCACAATTTTTTTTCTCCATCATCTTGCTTCCGCCATTGTCACATTTTTTTTTCTTTTCTTCCATGCTAGTCCTTTCGGTTTCTACAAGAGAATCTCTTGGCCGATAGTTGTTTGATCCCCGCGCGAAAATTGTGTGATTTGTTTGCATGAAATCTGTGTAATTAATTGATTGATTTTCTTAATTAATCACGTGAATCTTGCTAACATATCTTGCCATATTTTCTTGTGTTGACCATTATAAATCTGCATCAAATCTTATCTCTCCTATCGCGTAAATCTCGCAATTTCTTTCCTTAAGTTACTTAGCCATTTATTTTAATTTTAATTGTGTAATCTTACCCGATCTTAAACCAAAAGTCAAAGACTAAGATTCGGATTTGAAACTCAAATTTCAAAAGTCAAGTCGCATTTAAAAAAGAAAGAAAAAAAGATGCGACAATTCAAAAAAAAAGAAGAAGAAGGAAAGCCAAAATAAGGCAACCTTCTTCCCTCACCGGCTAGGCTCATCTCTTATCCCTCCACCGTCTAGCATCACACTTGAAGGTTTGTCTTGTGTGTGCGCGTTGTTTACGCAAAAGATTAGGACTCCATTCTTTTGGTTTCGTTTGCTTTTGTGCTTGCATATCACACTTGCTTTGCTTGCCTTTAGCCGCCCTCACGGCCAAAGGAACGCGCCCTCCTACGTGAACACTTGTTACTTGTTAAGTGCTTACTTGTTCTTTGGTTTTGTATTGTCTTTGGTTCGTTTTTACTCGCGATGTCTAGTCATATTGTGATAGGTAGCCTCACGGCACCCACCGGTGGAAATGTCCAAGGAGATGGCAACAACCAACCATCACAGTAAAACATTGCGCAACATGAAGTGGTCCCTCTCGCCAATCCTCCCCAACCAGACCCCATTCTGGAACTCTCGGAGGAGCAACGCGAGATACAAGAACTTAGGCACCAAGTTGCCCAATTGCAGGCCATGCAACGCGCTGCGCCGACCCAACCCACACCAACTTTGATGGTCCCTATGGACACCCTGGGCGTGCCGCGTCACACTGAAGCCGGGCCAAGTCAACAACGCATGGACAAGGGCACATGAGTCATGCCCTCCACCTCAAACTTACAACCGCGACTTCAACGAATCCAATCTGTGATCGAAAGCCGCCAAGTCTATATGTCGCATCGCGAACGATATGCACCGCGAGCAACACCAACCGACTACGATAGCGGCTCCGACCGCGACGATGATTCCCATGGTGAGTACTCTGAACCCTTTGAATTCAATGACAGGTATGAATCCAGGGGAACAAGACGCCGCCGCGAGATTGCATCAACACCTCTTGTCGGCCGAACCAGATGAGATGCACGCGACTTCGGTTTGCCACGTAGATCCCATCGCGTCACAGACAGCGAGCCGCGTCAGCGTCGCCATGATTCCACCCCAGTGCCATTCGACGTCAACGACCACCTTGGCCATCAAAGCGCGCGTACTCCGCAGATGGCTCCGATGGCTATGGATCGACGACGCTGACTATACATGATGATTTCAATGAGTTCGACGATGAGGAGATGGAGGACGCATGGCTCATCAATCCAGGCTCCTTTCATCCTCCCCTTGGTGATCCCATTGAACTCCAAGATCGGCCAGCGGATTGGATTCCACCTCCACTCCAACCAGTAGGACAACCACATCGCATTTTGGGCGACAATACGCGTGCCTCTCGTGGCCAACACCACGAGGACATGGCGCGTGACTTTCGTCGCCAACACAATACACCTGTTCAAAGACGAAGACAAGGACGCACTGAGTACAACGCGCCTCCTAGGGACTTCGTCGCTGAAGATGTCTAGGCTCGCCAAGCTCGCCGTCCTCATCATCGCGCCGAGGAAGCTGCACAACGCGCTTATGCGCCACAACCTGCTCAACACACACCAAGGCTTAGCCGCCATGAGGTAAAAGTTAAAATTGAGCATTTCTTTGGCGAATATGACCCCGCTATGTTTCTTGAGTGGGTGCATGCTACAGAGTATACTTTGCGATATTGTCACGTCCCCACAGAGGAGCATGTTGACGCGGCAACGCTATACTTTAGAGGTGCTGCACGCGTTTGGTACCACAGGTTCGTGGACGATCGCGTTTGTCGACACCTTGCTCCCATCACGGAGTGGCACCAGCTCGTGTATGTCATGACACAGAAGTACGTTTCAGCGGACTACAAAAATCAAATGCGAATGGAGATCGCAATGGCGCATCAAGGCTCCAAAACACCTCTGGAGTTCTTCTCTCAGTTGGAGGACATGTACTACAAATCCAGCATCAGTGTCGCCCCATCCACATTGCGAACGAAATTTCTGAGTGTCTTGAATGTGTCCATCCGTGACCAACTCGAGATATTGCCAATCAAGGATCTGAATACCTTGACTCACACCGCGATGCAAATCCACAACCAACAAACGCGTCGCCGGCAATCCTCTTGGCAAACCTCAAGTCAACGAAGGTATGACTCTAACTCTGGTCAATCCCTTACTACTAATGTGCGCGGTCCACCTACAGGAACCACCGCGTCAAATCAAAGCCGACAGGGGAAGATCGTGGCATCTCCCACCAATGCTCCTCGCAAAACGCCAACAAAGGGCTCAGTACCAGCTACTGAGCGCGCGCGTGACTTGGAGTGTTTCAAGTGTGGAGGACGAGGGCACTATAAGAGAGATTGCCCAAACAACAAGAAAGTCCTTTTCTCCAGCATCGCCGCAGGATATAAGTCTTATGAGGAGGAGGACACTGCCCTTGAGACGATCGAGGAGGGATTTGAAGATGACAACGAGGCGGCTTACACTTGTGAAGCCACCGCGCTACATGAAGGCACACCTCTGAGCCTTGTCACACGCCGTCTCCTCACTGTCAAGGAAGCAACCCCTATGGACCAACGCGAGAATCTCTTGCACACGCGTTGCTTGGTCAAGACCGCATCCTTGAGTGTCATCATCGATGGAGGCAGCTGCTGCAATATCATCAATGAAAAGGTGGTCAATCACTTCAACCTGCCAACCACTCCTCACCCATAACCCTATGGGCTACAATGGATTTCATCGAGTTCTGGTAACACTGTAACTCGTCAATGCCTTATTTCTTTCTCCATTGGCCATTATTCAGATTCAGTCCTTTGTGATGTCATTGCAATGGACGCTACACATCTTTTGTTAGGGCGCCCATGGCAATTCGACATGCGCATTCTTCACGATAGTTATTTAAACACTTATGTGTTTACTTACCACAGGAAACGCGTCACACTCTTACCAATGTCTCATCATGAGATTTTACAAGATCAGGTTGAGCGTGATCGACAAAAGGCTTTAGAAGCAGCCAAGACCGCGTCCCATCCGACGCATTCCAAACCAGATACTGGGGCTTCTCCCAACACCCCAGGCACAAGTACCAGAGGACCGCGTTCTCCCAAAGATCTCGAAGGTGTTTCCAACAACAAAGAGCCCAATGAGAGAACGCATAGCAAGGATGGTTCAACGGCCGCGTTAAAAGGAACCTGTGAGCACAGATTGCTTCTTGCCCGCCCAAGCGACCTCACTGCTAATTTGAGCGGCAAGGCACCATGTTTCCTATTGGTGCCCACGCGTTGCATCCCAGAGAGCCCCATCACGGAAGCTTTGCCCAACGCCATCGCCGCGTTGCTCGATGAGTTCAAAGATATCTTCCCAGAGGAGCTTCCCTAAGGTCTTCCCCCATTACAAGGCATTGAACACCAAATTGATTTGGTGCCTGGTGCCTCTCTCCCAAATCGCACTGCTTATCGCGCTGGACCAGAAGAAACAAAGGAGTTACATCGCCAAGTGCAAGAACTTCTGGATCGCGGCTACGTAAGGGAATCTCTAAGCCCTTGCGCGGTCCCCGTGATCCTAGTGCCAAAAAAAAATGGCTCATGGCGCATATGTGTCGATTGCCGCGCCATCAATCAGATCACAGTGAAGTACATGCACCCCATCCCGCGTCTCGACGACATGCTAGATGAGCTCCATGGAGCGATCCACTTCACCAAAATTGACTTGAAGAGCGGATATCACCAGATTCGCATGAAGGAGGGTGATGAATGGAAGACTGCGTTCAAGACAAAGTATGGGCTTTATGAATGGCTAGTCATGCCGTTTGGTCTCACCAACGCGCCAAGCACGTTTATGAGGCTCATGAACCATGTGTTGAGGGAATTTCTAGGGAAATTTGTTGTAGTGTACTTTGATGATATTCTGGTGTATTCGCGTAGTCTAGATGACCATGTAAAGCACCTTAGGCTTGTGTTAGAGTGCTTGAGACGCGAACAATTGTATGCCAACCTTGGCAAGTGTCGTTTTGCATCCGACACTACCAACTTCCTGGGCTACGTGGTCTCCAAAGATGGACTCCGCGTTGATGAAGACAAAGTGAAGGCCATTCGGGAATGGCCAACACCTACCACTCCAACAATGGTTAGAAGCTTCCTTGGCTTAGCAGGCTTCTACAGGAGATTTGTTCGCGACTTCAGCTCCATCGCCGCGCCACTCCATGAGCTCACAAAAAAAGGCGCCGCGGTGAATTGGAAGGAGAACCACAATCACGCGTTCAACGCGTTGAAAGAAGCCTTGTGCAATGCGCCACTGCTACAACTACCAGACTTCACCAAGCACTTTGAAGTGAAATGTGATGCGTCAAATGTGGGGGGTGGAGTCCTACACCAGGAGAAGAAGCCCATCGCGTTCTTCAACGAGAAGCTCACATGGGCAACTTTGAATTACCCCACCTACGACAAGGAGCTCTACGCTCTTGTCCGCGTGCTCAAGACATGACAACACTATCTCTGGCCACGCGAGTTTGTGATCCACTCAGACCACGCGGCCATCAGCTATCTGAAGAGTCAGGCCCACCTCAGCCGACGCCATGCTCGTTGGGTAGAATTCATGGAGACGTTTCCCTACGTCGTTGTGCATAAGAAAGGTAAGGAGAATGTGGTCGCTGATGCCCTTTCTCGCAGGTATGTTCTCCTTACTCATCTTCAATCTAAACTTCTTGGCTTCGCATTGATTAAGGATTTATACCGCACCGATCCATTTTTTAAGCCAATTGTAGACCACTGCCTTAGGGACCGCGAGTTTGAAACCTACTTCTTACATGAGGGGTACCTTTACAAAGCCGGGCGCCTGTGCATTCCTAGCTCACCCATTAGGAAACTCCTCATCCAAGAAACCCATGAAGGACGCGGTCATTTTGGGGTTACCAAGACACTAGCAGCTCTTCGCGAGCACTTCTTTTGGCCGCACATGACCACACAGGTGACGCGATATTGCACAAGTTGTGTCACGTGCCAACGCGCAAAGTCTAGTTCCCATCCTATGGCCTCTACACGCCATTGCCCATTCCATTAGGCCCTTGGGAAGATTTGTCCATGGACTTCATCACAAGTTTGCCTCTCTCTCGTAGGGGTAAGGACTCCATCTTTGTTGTTGTGGATAGGTTTTCAAAAATGGCACATTTCATCGCGTGCAAGACCACACACACTGCTAGTGAAATCGACGCGTTGTTCTTTGACAACGTGGTCCGTTTACATGGGATCCCTAGGTCTGTTGTGAGTGATTGCGATACCAAATTCGTAGGCCTTTTCTGGAGAACACTTTTGATGCGAACAACCCCTGAAGTGTTGTCTGCAACGCAAGATCTTTGATTCCTCAAGCGTGGATTCGATTCTTCTCTTCCGTAGCCAAAGTGATGGCTTTCCTAGGGCTAAAGAGATAGCCTTTAAACGCGTCAAAGAGATGAAAGAGATGATCACAAACACCGAAGAGACGATGAACAATTGCTCGAAGCGACGAGCTACGGGATAGACGATCCATGGGATCGAAGAGTTGACGTTAGAACTCAAGGGAATGAGCGTACTCAACTTTACTACTCAAATTGAACGTAAAGATTACAAACTAGGGTTTCAAGTCTTAAATAGCGACAAAAGATAATAATAAATTAAAAGAAGTCTTTGGAAATAAAGACGAGAAGACGAGCGCTTCAGGCTCGTTTCCGCGGTCGCAGAAATACATCCGTGGTCGCGGAAAATGTTTTGAATTAAGAAAGTCATGGCAAATCCGCGATCACGGAAATACTTCCGCGGTTGCGGAATATTGTCTGTAATAGGTCTTCGCCAGAGTATCGTCTGCGGTCGCAGCCCAAGCATCTGCGGTCGCGGCTGTGTTCTCCGCGGTCGCGGAAGTGCTCCTGTGCTACTCTCCCGCGTCTAGCTCTCTTCGAGTGCACTCCCATTGTTCCCTCTTCGTCCTTCGCCGTCATCGAGGGGGTCATGGAGCTATCAATCTCCCCTTCTTGGCTTCGAAGCGTCCTCGCTTCATCCTCTTCGTCCTTCGCCGTCATCGAGGGGGTCGTGGAGCTATCAATCTCCCCTTCTTGGCTTCGAAGCATCCCCGCTTCATCCTCGTTATCAAAAGCATGAGGCGTATAAGGAGAAAGATTAGCGACGTTGAACGTAGGATGCGCACCATAGTCATCGGGTAAATTCAAGTGGTAGGCGTCGGCACCAAGGCTTTGTAGCACCTGAAATGGACCATCACCTCGAGCATCCATCTTGTGGCGTCGCTTGAATGGAAAAAGATCGCGATGCAAGTGCAGCCATACCAAGCCTCCGGGCCCAAACTCCACGGTACGTCGGCTTGCGTTGCGTTCCTGCAAAAGAGAAGTCACGGTAGGTGAAATACCTCAAGGATGTTAGTAATGGCATAATGGTAAATTAATTAAGGATTTTACTTAAACGGGAGAAAGGGAAATTTGGGGATTTAATTCCTAAACTTTCGGTTGTCTCTCTCTCTCTCTCTCCCGTATGAGTTCTTCAGCCGAGCAGCCCAACTCCCTTCTCCTCCGACGAACTCCTTCTCCTGTGCCCAGCCGAGCTGTTCTTCTCTGGCGAGCCGACTTGGACCGCGCTGCTGCTCCTCCTCCTCCTCCCCTGCTACTGCTGTCGTTCTACCGTCCGTGCTGCTGCCTTGCTGTGCTGTTGTGCAGTTCGTGCTGCTGCGGTTCGTGTGGTGGCTGAGGTCGCCGACGACGAGGAGCCTCCCCGGTGGCTACGTAGTGGTCGACGACGAGGTAAGACTTCGATCTATTTCGGTAAGGGGCTTCGGATGGCTGATATTTATGAGCATATATATATATATATATATACGTATATGTTGCTGAATTTTGGTGGCCAGAATTGGCTGATTTCGGTATTTTTTGTGCAGCAACTTGTGAATTTGAGTTTGGATTGAATTGTGTGGGGTTTGCTTGATTGGAATTTTGAAGGTATGAATTAGGGTTTGAATTTGGGGGTTTTTCTAGTTGTGGTTTGATTTGAATTAACGCCAGGGTTTTGCTCGGATTGTTGTCTCAAGTTCGTTCGAGTGGTTTGGAGACCTCTGGGGTCATTGTGGTTCGACTTGAGGCAAGAGGATCCTTGCTAACTTTATATATGTTTATAAATTATTTTATGCCTATTTTAATTCAGTAATTAATTTTACCGTTGCTTGGGCTATTTTTTAATTGAATTAATTGACTATATAATTTCTTGGTTGAAATGTGTGTTGATGTGTGATGATGTGTGATGATATGTGATGATGTGTGATGATGTGTGATTATGTGATTTTGATTGTCGTTTGTGCTTTTTGATTGAGAGTCAGTGTGGTGGTTGGATTGTCGTTGATTGGGGGTCGAAGGGTCAGGTGATGATGGTCTCACCAAACATCGTAGGGTATCGCTTACGTTGTTAAGGGCCAAAAATGCTGAATCAGAGTCGGAAGGGTCAGGTGATGAGGGTCTCACCAAACCTCGTAGGGTGTAGCCTATGTTGTTATGGACCAGGAGTTGGATGGTATGAGACCGTCCTTATCCGGATAGTTGGTTTTAGGTGATGAGAGTCTCACCGGTGGTGGGTTGGAATGGATTGGAGCTATGTTGGAGTTATTTGCGTTTGAGAGTTGAGTACTCTTTTGGTTGTTTTGGTCGGATATTGTGTTGATATATATATATATATATCTTATTTGGTTGAATTGGTTGAATATTGTAATGATTGTATTATGTTTGAAACTGTTTTGGGCTTGGCTAGTCTTGCCAGTCTTTCGCGAGACTGACCAACTTCAGTTTACGTGCCGCGGTTGGCTGGGGTATCGGGTCCCCGAGTCAATCAGGCTTTGCAGGTTCAGCGCCAGCAAGGAGGATCCTGATCACCGTCGGTTTAAGGAGTCGAAGGCTCTACTCTTTTGGTTTTGGACTTGACTTGGTTGTACTCGTCGTATTGGTTTTTGGTTTGTAAATTGTTGTATTTTCTGTATGTTAAGTTTGATTGTGGTTTCAAACTCTGGGTAGGATTTTCCGCTATGCTGCTTTTGATATATATTATATATGGGTTATGTTTTGTATTTTTCTTTTCTTTCACCCGCCTTATAATCCTTCGGGATTATGGCACTGTAGCACTACTGGCCCGGGGGTGTTACAGAAGTTGGTATCAGAGCTCTTTTCAAAAATGTGTTCTTTTAGAGTTTTCAACTTGGGAATTTCTATACGTTGTGTTGTGAACGATCGTGTGATCAGGAATCCTTACTGTCAACCTGTAGTAAGTTGTGTTGGTAAGTATCGTTTGTGATGTTTTGTGCTAATGTTTATATATTTTCAGTATGCCTCCGAAAGTGGGTCGTGGTAGAGGTAGAGGTCGTGGGCGTGGTAGAGGACGTCCTCGGGCTGATCCTCAAGAGGTGGATGTAAACAGTCAAGCTGCTGATAACTCTGTGGGAAGTCAGCAGAATCCTATAGGAATTCCACCAGAGGCTGCCAATGCGGGTATTGACCCAGGAACTTTGGTTGCGCTGTGATAGATGGTGACTCAGGCTGTATAGGCTGCTATGGCACGAGTTCCGCCAGCTCAGCCAGATCATATTGGGCAGCAAAGAAATGAACAGCCAGTATTACATGCAGGATTTAGCCGATTCATGGAAGCTGTGGCTAGACTGAAGCCTCTAACTTTTGATGGGTCTGGTGAACCTACAGCTGTGACGTTCTGGTTGAACAGATTTGAGAAATTGCTAGAGGGTATCAGATGTCCCGAGAATGAGAAGATAACGATTGCTGCTTATTATCTGATTGACGATGCTAGTGATTGGTGGGATGCCGCTCGACCAACTGACCACGGGGCTACATGGAAAGAGTTTTGAGCTAAGTTAGAGGACATATTCTTTCCAGAGGCACTAAGAGACGCTAAGCTGCATGAATTTCAGTATCCAGAGAACGAAGGGCTTAAAGTGCATCAATTGGCTGTGAAATTCAATAAGCTGCTGAAGTATGCAACTGCTGTGGTAAGAGATGAAAATGATAAGATCAAACACTTTCACAGATGGTTATATCCCGAGATAAGGCCTCTGATGGCAAGACACAATTGTACTACGCTCGAGCAATTTATTGACGAGTGCCTGACTATGGAAGCAACTATTGATGACTCTAATCAGATTATGGATGCTCGGGCTGGGAAGAGACAGAAGACTCAGTTTACACCTGGAGGAACTGGACCTCAAAGTAATTTTGGTGGGTTCAGAAAACCTTCCTTTACCCCTAAGAGTACCCCTAGAACTGGGCCGGCTAAGACAAGTCAAGGTGGTGGTTCCCAGATGTCAGTGAATTATCAACAGTCATGGGGCCAACCAGGGATGACTAGGAATGCACAATGTTGCTTTAACTGTGGAGATCCAAATCATAAGAAGGAAAATTGTACCAAAGCACCTCAGACTTGTTTCAAATGTGGAGGAGTGGGACACATTAGAACCTTTTGCAGACACGGGGAAAATTTCACTCAAACTCAAGCTTCCTCTCCTGCTTATCGTCCAGTTCCGAATCAGAACCGTCCCGTACCATCGCAAACACCACAGAATGCTATGGGAAACAAGGGCAAGGCACTGATGGGTGGAACTTCAACCCCTCGGATTTATGAGATGAGGAGAACCGAGAATGACAACACGCCTGTGACTACATGTACACTTTTTATTCAGTCTGAACCCGTTCGTTTACTTTTTGACTCTAGAGCTACGCATTCTTTTATTGCTGAGAATTGTGTAGATAGACTTGGGTTAGCGTGTGATTTGGAATGTGAACCATTTGTTGTGGGATTGCCGAATGGTGATAAGTTAGTAGGTACTCGGGGACTTAAGGATTTTCCGATCATCATAGGTGGTCGGGAATGGATGGTTGATTTGATAGCTATTAGTATGTTGCACTATGATATTATCCTAGGTATGGATTGGCTTTCTCGCCATGGTGTTGTTCTTGATTTCAGGAAGAAGACAATTACTGTAAGAACAGATGAGGATGTAGCGCATGTGTTTGAAGGGCATGATCCGCGAGACTCTGGTAGAATTATCAATGCAATGATAGCTGCTAGACTGCTAAGGCAAGGCTGTGCTGGATATGTGTGTTATGCTTTAGAGGAAAGAAAGGATGAAGTAAGAATAGACGACATTCCCGTCGTTTGCGAATATTCGGATGTGTTTCCGGAGAAACTGGTGGGTTTAGCGCCAAGTCGTGATGTTGATTTTACCATTGAGTTAGAGCCGGGAACTGCCCCGATTTCTCGAGCTCCTTATCGCATGGCACCAGTAGAAATGATAGAATTGAGGCAACAGTTAGAAGAACTTGTCGAATCAGGCTTTATTAGACCAAGTGTATCTCCTTGGGATGCGCCCGTATTGTTTGTTAAGAAGAAAGATGGTTCTCTTCGATTATGTATTGATTACATGGAATTGAATAAGGTGACGGTTAAGAACAAATATTCGCTTCCTCGTATTGATGACTTGATGGATCAATTGCAAGGAGCTACAGTATTCTCCAAGATTGACTTGAGATCAGGGTACCATCAACTTAGAGTTCGAGAAGATGATATCTACAAGACTGCTTTCAGAACAAGGTACGGTCACTATGAATTTGTGGTGATGCCTTTTGGGTTGACGAATGCTCCTGCAGTTTTTATGGACTTAATGAACAGATGTTTTAGAGAATACCTGGATTGTTTTGTGGTGGTTTTTATTGATGATATTCTAGTATACTCTCGGAGTATGGAGGATCATGAAACTCATCTTAGAGCAGTACTTGATGTGTTGAGGCGACATAAGTTGTTTGCCAAGTTATCAAAATGTGATTTTTGGTTACCTAAGGTGGCATTTCTTGGCCATGTGATCTCTAGTGAAGGTGTAATGGTCGATCCACAGAAAACAGAAGCGGTAGCAAATTGGAAACCACTTCAGAATGTTAAGGAGGTTCGAAGCTTTCTTGGACTGGCAGGTTATTACAGGAGATTTATGGAAGGCTTTTCTCAGATTGCACGACCATTAACTAATCTGCTGCGTAAGACCACGAAGTTTGAATGGGACAGGAAGTGTCTGGAGAGTTTTGAAGAACTCAAGAGACGTTTGACTAGTGCACCAGTGTTAGCCTTACCGCAGGGAACTGAAGGATTTGCCGTTTACAGTGATGCTTCTAAGCAAGGTTTGGGTTGTGTTCTAATGCAGAATGGAAAGGTTATAGCCTATGCATCTCGTCAACTTAAATCTCATGAAGTCAATTATCCTACCCATGATTTGGAACTTACAGCCGTAGTCTTTGCTCTCAAGATTTGGCGACATTATTTGTATGGGGTAAGATGTCCAATTTTCACTGATCATAAGAGCCTGGAGTATATCTTCACTCAGAAGGAATTGAATTTGAGACAGAGACGGTGGCTAGAGTTGATTAAGGATTATGATATAGACATATGCTATCATCCAGGAAAAGCCAATGTAGTGGCAGATGCCTTGAGTAGAAAGTTGACTCCAGAACATAGGATTGCTTGTTTAACAGTTCAGCCAGAGTTACAACAAGAGTTTGTAAGAGGTGAAATTGAGATTTGGTGTGAGAAGGAACAAATGATGCTGAATGTGATGGAAATTCAATCAACGCTAGTAGAGTCGATCAGGGAGAAACAATCTCAGGACCCTGTGTTAGGTAAGCTGTGCAGTGAAGTTGCTCAAGGAAAGGCACCCGGATTTCTCATTCATGAGGATGGGATATTACGATTCTAGAATTGGTTATGTGTGCCAGCTGACAAGGAACTTAGAGAGTTGATCCTTAAGGAAAGTCATTCTTCAGCGTATTCAATACACCCAGGAGACAGTAAGATGTATAAGGACTTGAGACGGAATTATTGGTGGAGTAACATGAAACAAGAAGTTGCTGAATATGTGTCGAGATGTTTGACATGCCAACAAGTTAAGATTGAACACCAGAGACTAGCTGGAGAGTTACAACCGCTTCCTATTCCTGAATGGAAGTGGGAAGACATCTCGATGGATTTTGTTATTGCTCTTCCTAGATCCCGAAAAGGAAATGAGGCAATATGGGTCATTATGGATCGCTTGACGAAGTCTTCACACTTTATACCTATCAAGATTACTTGGAATCCAGATAAGTTAGCTGAAATATTCTTGCGGGAGATAGTTAGGCTGCATGGTGTTCCTAAGACTATTGTGTCTGACAGAGATGGACGATTTGTATCCCGTTTTTGGAAATCCTTGCATGCAGCAATGGGAACGCAATTGAGATTTAGTACCTCTTTTCATCCTCAAACCGACGGTCAGTCTGAAAGGACAATTCAAACGTTGGAAGACATGCTTCGAGCTTGTGCTTTAGAATGGCCAGGAAATTGGGAAGACATGTTGCATTTGATAGAATTTACGTACAATAATAGTTGGCATGCATCGATTAAGATGGAACCTTATGAAGCTTTGTATGGTCGTCGTTGTAGATCGCCTTTGTGTTGGGATGATTTGACTGATGCTGTGTTAGTTGCTCATGAGCTTCTGCAGAAAACTAAGGATGACATTGAGGTGATTCATCAGAGATTGTTGTTAGCTCAAAGTAGACAAAAATCGTATGCAGATGTCCGTAGGAGACCTTTGGAATTCAGTGTGGGAGATCATGTGTTTATTAAAGTTTCGCCGACTAAAGGAGTATTCAGATTTGGGAAACGAGGTAAGTTGAGTCCTAGATATGTTGGTCCCTTTGAGATTCTAAAGAGAGTTGGTATCGTGGCTTACCAAGTTGCATTGCCGCCAAAGATGAGTGGAATGCATGACGTATTTCATGTGTCTCAACTGAGGAGATATGTGTATCATCCGACTCATGTTCTGAATTTTGAGGAGATGGAGTTTCAACCTGATGGCACGTTTGAGGAATCACCTGTAAAGATTCTAGCGGTTGATCAGAAGAAATTGAGGAACAAGGTTATTCCTTTGGTGAAAGTGTTATGGGCTAGGCATGGAACCGAAGAAGAGACGTGGGAATTAGAGTCGGTTATGCGACGCAGTTATCCGAACCTGTTTGATCTTAGTTTCGAGGATGAAACTGTTGTAAGGGGGGGAGAATGAAATACCCCAAGGATGTTAGTAATGGCATAATGGTAAATTAATTAAGGATTTTACTTAAATGGGAGAAAGGGAAATTTGGGGATTTAATTCCTAAACTTTCGGTTGTCTCTCTCTCTCTCTCCCGTGTGAGTTCTTCAGCCGAGCAGCCCAACTCCCTTCTCCTCCGACGAACTCCTTCTCCTGTGCCCAGCCGAGCTGTTCTTCTCCGGCGAGCCGACTTGGACCGCGCTGCTGCTCCTCCTCCTCCTCCCCTGCTACTGCTGTCGTTCTGCCGTCCGTGCTGCTGCCTTGCTGTGCTGTTGTGCAGTTCGTGCTGCTGCGGTTCGTGTGGTGGATGAGGTCGCCGACGACGAGGAGCCTCCCCGGTGGCTACGTAGTGGTCGACGACGAGGTAAGACTTTGATCTATTTCGGTAAGGGGCTTCGGATGGCTGATATTTATGAGCATATATATATATACACGTATATGTTGCTGAATTTTGGTGGCCAGAATTGGCTGATTTCGGTATTTTTTGTGCAGCAACTTGTGAATTTGAGTTTGGATTGAATTGTGTGGGGTTTGCTTGATTGGAATTTTGAAGGTATGAATTAGGGTTTGAATTTGGGGGTTTTTCTAGTTGTGGTTTGATTTGAATTAACGCCAGGGTTTTGCTCGGATTGTTGTCTCATGTTCGTTCGAGTGGTTTGGAGACCTCTGGGGTCGTTGTGGTTCGACTTGAGGCAAGAGGATCCTTGCTAACTTTATATATGTTTATAAATTATTTTATGCCTATTTTAATTCAGTAATTAATTTTACCGTTGCTTGGGCTATTTTTTAATTGAATTAATTGACTATATAATTGCTTGGTTGAAATGTGTGTTGATGTGTGATGATGTGTGATGATATGTGATGATGTGTGATGATGTGTGATTATGTGATTTTGATTGTCGTTTGTGCTTTTTGATTGAGAGTCAGTGTGGTGGTTGGATTGTCGTTGATTGGGGGTCGAAGGGTCAGGTGATGATGGTCTCACCAAACCTCGTAGGGTATCGCCTACGTTGTTAAGGGCCAAAAATGCTGAATCAGAGTCGGAAGGTTCAGGTGATGAGGGTCTCACCAAACCTCGTAGGGTGTAGCCTATGTTGTTATGGACCAGGAGTTGGATGGTATGAGACCGTCCTTATCCGGATAGTTGGTTTTAGGTGATGAGAGTCTCACCGGTGGTGGGTTGGAATGGATTGGAGCTGTGTTGGAGTTATTTGCGTTTGAGAATTGAGTACTCTTTTGGTTGTTTTGGTCGGATATTGTGTTGATATATATATATATATATCTTATTTGGTTGAATTGGTTGAATATTGTAATGATTGTATTATGTTTGAAACTGTTTTGGGCTTGGCTAGTCTTGCCAGTCTTTCGCGAGACTGACCAACTTCGGTTTACGTGCCGCGGTTGGCTGGGGTATCTGGTCCCCCAGTCAATCAGGCTTTGCAGGTTCAGCGCCAGCTAGGAGGATCCTGATCACCGTCGGTTTTAGGAGTCGAAGGCTCTACTCTTTTGGTTTTGGACTTGACTTGGTTGTACTCGTCGTATTGGTTTTTGGTTTGTAAATTGTTGTATTTTCTGTATGTTAAGTTTGATTGTGGTTTCAAACTCTGGGCAGGATTTTCCGCTATGTTTCTTTTGATATATATTATATATGGGTTATGTTTTTTATTTTTCTTTTCTTTCACCCGCCTTATAATCCTTCGGGATTATGGCACTGTGGCACCACTGGCCCGGGGGTGTTACAGTAGGGGGTAAATCAACAAGATCTTTGACAGTTAAAAGACACGTGAAAGGAACAAGTAAAAAACAAGGAAGGCGTCCCTGAAGTATTGGAGAGACATCCCGGGACCGGGCTAAGGGCAGCCGATTCTCGCAGTTGCCGTGAATGTCGGGTTGTGGGGGCATCTCAAACGTGAAATACGGGATCACCTTTGTATTGATGATGTCGCGGTAACTCCACCATCCTCGTTGGCGGTAATAACGCTGCGTGGAACCAAGCCAATAGGCACGTTGGCGTGCTCGTCCATAGAGATGCATATGTATTCGTCCATCTCCTCCTCCTCCTCATCGTCGTAGGTGTCAAATACCGGGCCGGTTGCATAGGTGTCCTCGTCAAAAGACTCGTAGTCGGAGGTGTTCGAGAAGAGGACATTGAGAAGAGGACCCTTGCGGTCCATTGGCCGGCTGGTTGTGGCTGTAGGGTTCAACATTGGGTCAGCCGTGGGCAACCTCATGTCACTCAAGGTCCGACGAAGGTGGGCAAGCTCAACAATCTGCTCGACCAGTTGGCGGTGAAGGGCGTCAATTTGTTCATAAGCGGAGTCCATGTGTCCGGGGTTTCGGT
The DNA here is from genome assembly GCA_027886185.1 of Rheum nobile. Classification (NCBI taxonomy): domain Eukaryota; kingdom Viridiplantae; phylum Streptophyta; class Magnoliopsida; order Caryophyllales; family Polygonaceae; genus Rheum; species Rheum nobile. The sequence goes on from WOAB01000011.1 coordinate 11,890,257, forward strand.
TGCCCGTAGAAGGAGAGTGGCTTGTCGTAGGAACCTCCATAGTACCTATAAGAAGCATAAAACACAAGGAGTAAGGTGCACCAAGCAAAAGAACAAGTCCAAGCCAAGTCCTTGTCTCAAAAGTGACCCAATAAATTTTCCGCTGGGCGTACTAATTTTGGTTGCTCGTGAGGAGGGAGAGGCTTGAATGGAAGGTAACAAAGCAAGAACTAGCAAAACAAGTCCCAAACAACACACAAATGTCCAAGTGCAAGCAGATCAAATCAAGTTTCTCAGAATTAATCACAAGAGAGTTGAAAATTTTGCCCTTTTCAATGAGAGTTGCGTAGAGACATGAAAGAAGAGAAGATAGAGTATGACCGTATGGTGCGTTCTCTGCCTTTTCTTTTGTTTCTTTTGTTTTTGAGGCTTCCGTCTTCCCAAACCTTTTTGTTTTGTTTGATGGAAGGTGAGAATAGTATGTTTGTTTTTGTTTATACGGTCACACTGTTTTGTTGTTTTTGTGTTGCGATGATGTTGAAGCAAGCAAGAAAGAACCACACAAGCAAGTGTAGGAAAATAAATAAGAGACAAAGCAACTATGAGAGAATAAAATCAAACAACTAATCTAGCAATTAATCCAAAGATGAAGCAAGACTTGATCAACAAGAAACAAGGAAATCAAATATGCAAATAAGGAAACAAGAGTTGCTAGAGGATAGATTTTAGGGTTGTTGGAAAAGGGACCACAACCTAAGGGAAACTAGGGTTCAGCCGTGAGAGGGAGAGGGAGTGGCGGACGGAGTGGTGGTGGCGGACGATGGTGGTGGTGGCGAACGGTGGTGGTGGGAAATCCGGTAATGGTGGTGGGAAGAAAAAAAATTTCCAGGGTTTGCGAGTGGAAAATTTCAAAGAATCACAATAAGAGAGCAGAACAAACTTAGCTTGGATAGGCTCTGATGCCAGTTGATGCGAACAACCCCTGAAGTGTTGTTTGCAACACATGATCTTTGATTCCTCAAGCGTGGATTCAATTCTTCTCTTCCATAACCAAAGTGATGGCTTTCATAGGGCTAAAGAGATAGCCTTCAAACGCGTCAAAGAGATGACGAAGAGATCAAAGAGATGATCACAAACACCGAAGAGACGATGAACAATTGCTCAAAGCGACGAGCTACGGGATAGACGATCCGTGGGATCGAAGAGTTGACGTTAGAACTCAAGGGAATGAGCGTACTCAACTTTACTACTCAAATTGAACGTAAAGATTACAAACTAGGGTTTCAAGTCTTAAATAGCGACAAAAGATAATAATAAATTAAAAGAAGTCTTCGGAAATAAAGACGAGAAGACGAGCGCTTCAGGCTCGTTTCCGCGGTCGCGGAAAATGTTTTGAATTAAGAAAGTCGTGGCAAATCCGCGATCGCGGAATATTGTCTGTAATAGGTCTTAGTCAGAGTATCGTCCGCGGTCGCGGCTCAAGCATCCGCGATCGCGGCCGTGTTCTCCGCGATCGCGGAAGTGCTCCTGTGCTGCTCTCCTGCGTCTGACTCTCTTCGAGTGCACTCCCATTGTTCCCTCTTCGTCCTTCGCCGTCATCGAGGGGGTCATGGAGCTATCAACTTTGGGGAAAGTTGGGTACCAAACTTTTGTTTTCTACTAGCTACCACCCACAAACAGATGACCAAATAGAGGTGACCAATCGAACCCTAGGAGCCCTCCTTAGGACCATGCTCAAATCCAACCCCAAGCGTTGGGAAGACTTACTTGCAATTGTTGAGTTTTCTTACAACAGGTCCAGGCACTCTGCGACAAAGCTCACCCCATTCGAGGTGGTCTATGGACGAAACCCATTGACTCCACTCGACATGCTGCCGTGGCCTCTGAAGGACAATGAGCACACTAGCGCGGCCAACCGCGCCGCGATGATCCAGGATCTGCATCAGCGAACGCGGGAGCAGCTGGAGCGCCGCACTGATCAATATGCCACACAACACAACCGTGGGCGCCGCCGCGTTATATTTGCCCCATGAGACTTGGTGTGGGTGCATCTTCGCAAAGGCCGTTTTCCAGCTAAGCGCAAATCAAAGCTGGCCTAATGCGGTGATGGCCCTTTCCGTGTTGTGAAGGCCATTGGCGACAACGCCTACGAGATCGAGCTTCCATCGGACTACGGTGTCCACGCGACCTTCAACGTCGCAGACTTGGAACCATATGTGGCGCCAGAGTTCGATGATGGTAAAGCGGGGATGCTTCACAACCAAGTGGGGGAGGGTGATGCGATCCTACCCACCATGACTGCCACAGAGGAAGAGGAAGCTATGAGCATTCACTCAGAAGGGCCAATAACAAGATCGCGTGCCAAAGCCATCGCCAACGCGACACAATCATTGATTGTGCGCGTCGTCGCTAGCCAAGGGACGCAAGAGACCGTGTTCTCCCTCAATCGCCTCCAACCAAGTCCAGAGAACGCGTTCTCTGTCAAGATACTCGCCACCATCAGTTGAACGCGATCTTTGAATTGTTTTTTCATTTCTGAAACATTATTATTTTAGTTATTTCTTTTTGGGCGTGTGTTCCACGCGTGTCGCGTGGGCTAGCCCATTAAGCGAGACTCGGTCCATCTGAGTCCCGCTATCTCTTATAAAAGGTCAACTCGACCTTCTGTACTAGGTTACGTCTAATTTGAATCAAAGCTTAAGTTTGAGAGCCTATCGCCTCCTTCCTTTGATTGGACGTCAAACACTTATCTCTGTCTTCTCCTTCACTCCGCCGCCGACGCTACGGCATCCACTCGATCTCCATCGAGTTTATCCAACCCCGCCGCCGACGCTACGGCCACTCACTCGATCTTCTCAAGTCTATCCCCTCCGCTGCCGATGCTACGGCTTCGTTCACCTCTCGAGCCACCATCCATCATCTCGAGCCACAAACACCGCGTTCCATCCAAAAACCCTCAGATTCGACACACGCGACTCACCACCAAGATCACGATCCGACATTCACAAGCAGGAACGCATCAATGAGCTTCTCAACGCTATAAAAATGCACCGTAATTATACGCATGCTGGCATTTGGAGTGGGTGCCAATCTTGTTCATGACTATGTTCACATTGCTAAAACCATGACGAGAGAATGCTTGTGTAAATTTGTTGATGGGGTCAACTCACTGTTTGGGGAAGAGTACCTAAGAAGACCCAATGTAACTGACTTGCAACGACTGTTGCATGTTGGAGAGGCGTGAGGTTGGCCTAACATTATAGGTAGCATATATTATATGCATTGGGAGTGAAAAAATTGTCCATCTGTGTGGAAAGATCAGTATGCATGCGAAAAAAAACCAACTAGTGTGTTAGAAGATGTTGCACCGTACAACAAATAGATTTGACATGCTCGTTTTGGAATACCAAGTACATGCATTGACATTAACGACATTGATCGTTCTTCTGTATTTGATGATGTTCTGCATGGTAGAGTTCCCAAAGCAGATTTCATGGTAAATGGGCATCGACACATAATAGGATATTACCTCACTGATGGTATTTACCCACCTTGGACTTCATTTATTTAGTCAATTCGTCATCCTTACGGGGCTAAAGATATTTTGTTGAGAAGCAAGAATCAACCCGTAAAGATGTGGATCAAGCCTTTGACATGCTACGAGCCCGATTCGTTATAATAAGTCATCCATCGCTTGTGTGGGACATAGATTTGGTGGGGAAGATTATGAGAGCAGTATTGCATAATATGATAATGGAAGTGTATTTTATGACTTGTCTCAATTTGATCAATTGTCAATCAACCAATCAAGATAAGAGAAATCATTGCAAATAGGGTTCTTCTTCAAGATAGGGGTAGACATCTATATCTTTAGTTAGACTTGGTTGAGCATATATGGCAAATTTAGTACCTCGGTGATGAGAATAATCATGTTTATTTCATATACAAATTTCGTTGTGCTACAGTAGTATATGTGATTTTCAGTGTTTCATAATTTTTGTGTGCTGAATTCAAATATTATGTTATCTTTTATGTGTGTAATAATATTTAACATCATGTTTTTACTAAAGGAGAATTAATTGTAATTTTCGTTATTGATACTTTAATTTCATTCCCAATTATATGAATAAATACTAGTTAATATTTAGAAAATAATATGTACAAAAAATATAATAGAGAAAGAAAAAAAAATTTGAAGAAAAAAACATATCTTTATGTGGGAAAAAAGATATGCCATCTTGAACTGATGTGACGGTGAGTGAAAACTGAAAATGTGGTTAAAGAACAAAAAAAATCTCTTTTGTGTTTGCCCTTATAGATTCTTTATTTTTAGCTATTCCTTCGGTTAGTTTCAATTATGTACGTTAGCATGGAAAAAAAAATGTAGTTGATCTTGTGGCCATATTATTACCACAAGCATGACATGTTTTGTTTGGTTTGATCAATTCCCTCAAGGTATGGTATATCAAAACTTGCGGAACTTGATCTCATTCAGTAATTATAATCATACCAACCTCTTTCAAAATATACAAAATATGTCATGAAATGGATAACTAGACTAATTTACCTTCCCATGGTGATGAAATAGACCCAATGAATTGTAATTAATTCCATAGCCCCAAAGAAAACTATTTGGACATATTAACCCATCAATCTACCTCCCACAACATTTTCTCTACCTTCTCCATACAGTTGAAGATAGAAAAAGCAACTGTCTGTAGTTGCCCTTATAATGGATAAGCATGACACTATTTAATATATAAGATATTTATTCACGTCTGTGCATTGCTATCCCCCTCGATCCAAACAGGGCTAGGCCAAATTGGGATCGTAAGCAGACAAAGCAAAGTGGCAAATGGTTTGGTGAGCATATCAGTAGTCTGATCTTTGGAGGAAAGAAAGGCAACATTGAGGGCTTTGGACTGAACTCTTTTACGGACAAAGTGGTAGTCAAGACCCAAATGCTTGATGTGATGATGAAGGATCGAGTTTATTGTAAGGTAAGTGGCACCCGTGTTGTCGCACCAAAGTGTTAACTGTTGAGCCAGAGAAATTTCTAATTCCGCAAGCAAGGATTGAATCCATAGATCTTCACAACTGGCATGAGCCTATTTTTTTATTGCAAAGAAATCTGTTTGGTCCCAAGAAGATGCAATGTGCACTTATATTGTAGACCATCGATCTAGTGGATTGCCTCCCCAGTCAGCATTTGAGAATGCATATAAGTGTTGTCATGATGTTGAAGAGTGCTTGAAAGTCATATCAACATTGGCATTGAGGTACCAAATGATCCTTTTGTTAGTCTGCCAACGTTTGTCCTGAGGTTTGTGCATGAAATGGCACACTCGGTTGACAATGAAAGATATGTCCGATCGAGTAAACGCCAAGTATTGCAGGTTGCCCACAACGTTGCAGTATTGAAGAACATCAGGGAAAGGTGGTGACTCATCTGTGGAAGAGGAGAGATTGGTTATTGTGGGAGTGCTGACCGGCTTGCAATTTGACATGTTAGTGCGCTCAATCAAGTCTCCATACAATAGTCGTGTGAGCTTCAATACCCAAAAGTTAGTTAATAGGGCCTAATCCTAAACTGGAAATTGACGGAGCAAAGCAAGTGGAGAGATTGGCGATAAGACAAGCAAGTCGTCGACATAAACCAATATAAACACAACATGTGAGATTCTATACCCAAAAAGTAGTTAATAGGTTGAATGTTTGGGAGACAAAGGCACCAAAAGACTTTTTACAAGGGATAGTTCTGGAAAAGGATCTCAAAGGGCCTTTTATTGTATAGTATGGGTGTGTGTAGGCGATTGATGAGATAGGTGGCTGCTTCAAAGGGGTATTCCCAAAAGTATAAGGGAAGAAATGCATGCTTGAGAAGGGTGAGCCCGGTGTGGCGACAATGCGTCGATGCAAGGTCTCAACATTCCCATTTGTTGATGGGAATAAGGGAAAGTCAAGCGATGAGCAATACTCATAATTTGAAAAAGAGGTCTGAGAGGTTTGAATTCACCCCCTCATCGGTTCAGATATAGCTAAGTTTGGTGAGTTTTTTGTTGTAACAAAGGTGATGAATTTGGTAACAATTTGTTGTACTTGTGATTTTGTGGTGAAAGGAAAAATCCAAATAAATCTGTAAAATCATCAACAATGGATAAATAGTAAGCATGACCATTAGTTGCGGTATATGGGAACCAAGAGGGGTGGTGGTGTGGTTTGCTTGGAAGGATTTTGATGATGGACCTTGATATGCTTGATCAATTTGGTGTCAACAAGTGAGAGCGGCATGGCCCGACTTCAAGCAAACTTGGCAGCGGGGTCGTGAATCGGGTTGCCTAGTGATCGTGTAGCCTCGACCATGACTACGACCATGACCTTGGTTTTATATGTATTGGTCACCACAACCACAATCTTGGTTTCTCCCACGATTTGTGGTGGTGAAGTTGGATTTAGGGTGAGACATGGAGTTGTTTGCAAAGGTGTTTGTAGAGTTAAGGAGGTTTTGTGTTTGGCTATTGATTTTGGATTCATGAACCGGTAAATAGGAAAAGACTTTTATAGCTCTCTACCAACCTTGATGACGAGGGACGAAGAGGAGATGATGAGCCGCCACACCAATGAACACATGAATAGGACACGTGACAGGAGCATTGTGCAAGGAGATAGGTAACAAATTACATCAGACTTGGTTTGAGGTTAGGAAATTTGGTTGGATGGAGAGGGAGGTTACAATTGAGTCATACTATGTCCCTAATCTAGCAAGGAGATAGGTAACAAATTCTGCATCTATAATGCTTTGCCTAGCTGCAACTAACATGGTGACTAAGCTTTCGCCTTTTTTGAAGAACTAAGAGATTGATTCACCTCAATGGTAGCATAAATCTGTAACACAATAAATATTTGTTGACGACGATGAATACCCGCAACTCTGGCGATCTAGACTCCCTTTCGATCTCGTTCCTTGTATCCTACGAACATAGAAAGACAGTCAAAGGGCATGGCTTTTCCCTTCCGGAAAACCCTCCAACGCTCAAATAAGATTTCCTTTCGTAGAGATGGAGACTAAATTTTTTCATAGAGAATTCAATCAGCTTTATCAATGCATAAAGGGCTTTATATAACATATCTCTTTCTTGTGGGACAATTAATTAACCTGAATGGGCTTCTTCATTCTTTAATACAATTAATTGAATAATAATGATAAAAATAAATAACATATTTTGTACCTCCACATATGATCCTCGGATCCTTTAAGCTGAGTAAAGGTTAGAGAATTCCAATAATAGCTTGTTGAGAGCCTGAATGGCTTGCACGGTCTATGACTTGGTGTGTGCGTCATGTTTTTCTTGAATGGTGTGTTCTTTCACAATGCCCGTAAGCTATTCTGGGGTACGATCTTGAACAATGCTCGTAGGCTTTTCAGGGTACGTTCTTGCACAATGCCTGTAGGCTATTCTGGGGTGCGTAAGTGCGTTCTTGCATAATGCTCGTAGGCTATTCTTGGATGCGTTCTTGCACAGTGCCCGTAGGCTATTCTGGGGTGCGTTCTTGCACAAATCCCGTAGGCTATTCAGGGTGTGTTCTTGCACTTTGCATGCAGACTATTCTAGGGTGCGTTCTTGTGCGGGCAAAGTGCAGGAACACCCCCCAAAATAACATACCAGCAAAGTGCAAGAACACACCCAGAATAGCCTACGAGCATTGTGCAAGAACGCGCCCCAGAATAGTCTACGAGCATTGTGCAAGAACGCGCCCCAGAATATCCTCTGAGCATTGTGCAAGAACGCACCCTGAACAGCTAGCCTACGAGCATTGTGCAAAAACGCACCCTAGAATAGCTTACGAGCACTGTGTAAGAACATACCCTTCAAGAAAAACAAGACGCACCGACTAAGTCATAGACTGTGCAAGCCATTTAGGCTCTCAACAAGCTATTATTCGAATCCTCTAAACTTTATTCAGCTAAATGGATCTGAGGGGCATCTGTGGAGGTAAATAATATGCTCATTATTTTTATCATTATTATTCAATTAATAGTATCAAAGAGAGAATAATCCCATTAAATCCCAAAATGAGGTATAGTTAATTGTCCCACAAGAAAGAGATATGATATATAAAGCCCTTTTTGCATTGATAAAGCTGTTTGAATTCTCTATGAAAAACCTAGCCTCCATCTCTACGAAAGGAGATATGACTTGAGCGTCAGAGGGTCTTCTGGGAGAGAAAGCCCCACCCTTTGACCGTCTTTCTATGTCGTAGGATACCAGGAATGAGATCTGAGGGAGTCTCGATCGCCGGAGTTGCGGGATTTTGTCGTCGTCAACAAATATTTATTGTGGTACAGATCTATGCTACCACAACATCCCTTCTTGATTGACGTCAGTTGGAGGCGTGTGTGTACTATATGTGCATTTGATCGAGAGGAAAATAGCTCATGGAGGTTGTTCCATATTTGAGTAGATGTTGAGCACTCAATGACTTGAGCAAGAACAACTTCATTCAAGGAGACGATTAAGATGGCTACAACCAATTTATCTTTGGCTTGCCATTTTGAATACTCCTGGCTTGTTTTCTCTTCTAGGATGGCCGGTGGGTGTGGCTTTGATCCATCCAAGAAGGATAAGAGGTTGTGGGTTCGTACGTGTGGGGAAACCCGAGCCTTCCACAAAGGAAAATTTTCATTTGAGATCTTAACAGTAATAAAGTGGGAATAAGAGGGAAGAGAGGATGATGTTGTGTTCTTGCTATTAAGGGCCGCGACTTTGCTTTTAGCAGAAAAAAGAGAGACCTTTTTGTGGTTTTGTGAAGGAGAGGCTTCCTAGAATGGATGTTTGTCCTTTTACTCTGATACCATGGTAACATTATGAAAACAAAGAATATTTTGGATTTGAAAAATTCTATTCAATTCAATTCTTGTGACAAACTACAATACATATAAAAGCTCTAGTAGGGAATCAAGTGAAATCTATCTATACATGCCTTTACAATGAATAAGAATGAAACTTTTAGAAATCTAAGATATTTATTCATGTTTGTGCACTGCTATTATGGCAAGCTATGTAATCTTCTCCGATCTCGCTAGAAACTATTGATGTGATGTCTAATACGTAATTGGGTGACAATATGAAGATTTAATCGATTCCGCAATTAAATCTCAATTTGCCTTCAATTGGGATAGGTGATTTAATCCCACAATTCAGTTTCATTTATTCCACGATCTATAATGATTGATTCTAGAATCGAAGAGCCAAAGGTAAAAAATATATGTTTTCTTCTTAAACCTAAACCTGAAGTCTATTTCATTAATGAATGATAAATTGTTTAAATAGTGAACAAGATAAAATGGAAAAAAGTTTAAAAGAAAGATGAAAAAATGGGCTTCAAAAGACCTTATAAAATGTCTTAAGAATTTCCCGAAGCAAAACTTGGAAAAACAACATGGCACACTGTACAAAGCAGTTGTAGTCAGCAGTTACAGAACAACTACACAACAACAGTTCAGTCAACAACTTTGCAAGGGAATATCCGGATCATTGCAACTGTCAACTGGAATATGCTATGATGCAGTTAAGCAGTTGATAAGTTAGTTACTAGGCAGTTGTAATATATTAGTTAATTGCTGACTGCAGTCATGACATATATATATAGATGTTTTGTACTCTGTTGTAAACCATCATCTTTGAATCAATAAAATCATTGAACAAATTCACTCAAATTACTCCTTCCAAACTGTTTTATGGTATCAGAGCAACAACCATGACAAACAACAAAACTGAGAACACCATTGATGACAATGGTTCGAAAAAACACGATGATGCTAGTGAAGGGTCGAGAAAGGATATGGATGGCATAAAGAATCCACCATCTCCGTACGACCTGTACACAAATGATAACCAAGGAAATGTAATCACCCAAGTGCAATTGAAGGGTGAAAACTTCGACGAATGGGCACAGGCGATCCGTACATCTCTTCGAGCCAGAAGAAAATGGGGTTTCATCGATGGATCGATTGTGAAACCACAACCATAATCAGAAAACATTGACGATTGGTGGACTGTCAACTCCATGCTTGTGGCGTGTATACTAAACACCATCGAGTCAAGCCTTTGATCGACGCTTACCTATATGGAATGCGCGAAGGATCTCTGGGATGATATAACAGAGAGGTTCTCTGTTGTAAATGGCCCAAGGATTCAACAATTGAAGAGGAAATTGGCTGAGATTAAACAAAAGGGGCAGACAGTGGCGACTTACTACGGTAAAATGAATAAGATATGGGATGAATTGACCCAGTACGACCCAATTCCAATCTGTTCATGTGGAAATTGTACATGTGACATTGGAGGAAGAAGCGCAAAGAAACGCGAAGAAGAAAAGATTCACTCTCTGCTAATGGGATTGGACGACTCGGTTTTCGGTACCGCTCGATCAACCATTCTTGCCATGGAGCCACTGCCATCAATCAGCAAAATATACTCTACATTAATCCAAGAAGAAAGAGTGCATACCGTGAGTCAAATCGGGGAAGACAAGTCCGAGACGATGGCCTTTGCATCACAACTAAGTCAGCGCAGCAAAGGGAGGAACGAACAAAGGAACCCGAACTTGCTGTGCACTCACTGTAACCAAAAGGGGCACGGAATTTCTGGATGCTTTCGACTTGTTGGCTACCCTGAATGGTGGGGTGACAGGCGCAAAGAAGTAGGAAATGGTGGTACTACCAAAGGAAGATCAGGACAGGGTCGTGGAGGACTTGGACGAGGTCAATACAGTGGCCCTCGAGTCCATGTCGCCACCACACCTGCACAGAATGAGGGCAGTTCATCATTCAACATCAGAGAAGAAATTCAAGAGATGATTGGATTAAAGGAAGAACAAGTTGAGACTCTTGCTGATGTTTTTCAAGACCAAGCAAACTTTGAGTCCTCAGCAGGTATGGGAATAAAATAGATTGGATTATCGACTCTGGGGCGACTAACCATATGACAGGAAGAAAGGAATGCTTCAATAAACTCACAAAAATCAGATGATCTTATATAAAGATGGCAGATGGGAGAGATACTAAAACTGACATGGCAGGGACGATCGACATAAGTGATAATTTGTCACTTAAAGATGTCCTTTTTGTGCCTAACCTCTCTTGTGATCTTATATCTGTGACTCAGTTGATAGACCAATCTAAGTGCCTTGTTCAATTCTCTAAAAATATATGTGTTATCCAGGACCGACGTACGAAGACGCTGATTGGAGCGGGTAAACGCAAGGGTAATCTCTACCACTTCATGCCAATATCATACAAGGCTATCATGGCATGAAAGACAAGTTTGACTAAGGATGTGTGGCATGAACGGATGGGACATCCATGTAATGATGTTTTAAACTTAATTGATGTGTGTAAGCATAGTTCAGTTACTGATAGAATATGTAATGTATGCCATGAGGCAAAGCAAACTAGAAATAAATTTCCGTTAAGTTACTCACGGGCTCAACATTCTTTCGATTTGATACATTGTGATCTTTGGGGGCCTTATCGAAAAGCTTCCTCTTGTGGAGCGCATTACTTCTTAACAATCGTTGACGATCACACCTGAGCCGTTTGGATATATTTGCTCGTAGACAAGAAAGAAGTGAAGAAGACACTGCTGAATTTCTTTGCCATGGCCGAACGACAATATGATAGAAAAATCAAAATTTTGCGCAGCGACAACGGGACGGAGTTCACATGTATGAAGAACTTCTTCGAAGAACAAGGAATGATGTTTCAAACATCATGTGTAGGGACGCCCCAACAGAATGGCAGAGTCGAGAGAAAACATCGACATATACTAAACGTCGCTCGTGCTCTGAAATTTCAAGGACATCTACCCATCGATTTTTGGAGGGAGTGTGCTCTCGCGGCAGTATACTTAATAAATCGGCTGCCTTCTCCACTGCTGGAAGGGAAAAGCCCATTTGAATTGCTCCATGGAATACGACCAGATTACACACATTTACGAGTATTCGGATGCCTCAGTTATGTGCACGACTCACCTAAAGGGAGAGACAAGTTTGCAAAGAGAGGACGCCGATGTGTTTTCATTGGCTATCCAACCGGTAAGAAGGCATGGAAATTTTTCGATCCTGTAACTAATTAATTTTTAATATCAAGAGACGCTACATTTTATGAGCTTGAATCCCCGTTCAAAGGAGGTGTTGCTGATGCAACTCCGAATGTCTTTTCACCAAACTTTGAAGAGGACACTGGCTCTTGTATACCCACTCTTGAAGCAATTGGAAGTACAGGAATGCAGGACATACACAATAATGGTGCCTTGCCTGCAAAGAATAGTGCAACAAATGAGTTGCAACCCCCTGGTGACAACAACACCATCTTAGAGTATATAACCGATGCAGATGCTGATGCCAGGGATACTAGTTTGCAAGATACATCAAGAACAAATGCCGACGCCAACGAAGCTCCAGCAACACAACCGGAACAGCCTCAGGAGGGTCGAGGATGTCGGATTAAGATTCCATCTACTCGGTTACAAGATTATGTAACTAACACTACAATATTGGTGCAACAATCCGATTCAAACAACCATTATCCCCTGCACAGATATGTCAATTGTGACAGATTCTCTCCTACTCATCGTGGAAATCTCACTGCTATATCTACACATAAGGAGCCTAACTCCTTTGCAGAGGCTGTCAAAGATAGTCGATGGAGAGAAGCAATGGAATTAGAAATCAAGGCTTTGAATGATAATCACACATGGACACTCTCTCATCTGCCTGTAGGGAAGAAAGCCCTGGGATGCAAATGGGTTTATAGAATTAAATATAAATCAGACGGATCCATTGAATGATTCAAGGCTAGACTTGTTATACTCGGAAACCATCAAGTAGCCGAGATCGATTACTCGGAAACATTCACCCCCGTAGCAAAAATGGTTACCATCCGAACTTTTATGGCGGTTACAACTATCAAGGGATGGGAATTGCACCAAATGGATGTGCATAACGCTTTCTTGCACGGCGATTTAAATGAAGAATTGTATATGCGACCGCCGGCAGGATTTGCGGCAACTGACTCTTCTCTTGTTTGCAAACTACAAAAATCCTTGTACGGATTACGTCAATCTCCAAGGTGTTGGTTTGCTAAACTCTTAACCAAACTTCGGGAATATGGGTTCACTCAATCTCGTCATGACTATTCTCTCTTTGTTTCAATTCATCAAGACATACAATTATTCGTTCTCATTTATGTGGATGATTTGATTATTTCGGGTAACAACACAGCATCCATCTCAAGATTGAAAAATTATTTGGGCTCCTGCTTTAAGATGAAAGATTTGGGGCCTTTGAAGTATTTCCTCGGGGTTGAAATCGCTCGATCACCAGAAGGAATTTATCTCAGTCAAAGAAAATACGCTCTTGACATTATTAGTGATGTCGGACTTCTTGGTTCGAAACCTGCAGAATTCCCTATGGACACTCATCATAAACTAGCATTGTCAACTGCGCCCGCACTATCTAATCCTGAACAATACCGCAGGCTCATCGGAAGGCTCATTTATCTCTATTTTTCTCGACCTAATCTGGCTTACTCTGTACATATTCTCTCCCAATTTATGCAGGCTCCATCCACGGATCATTGGCATGCTGCTTTACGCATGGTACGCTACATTAAAAAGCATCCTGGCCAGGGCATCCTTCTTCGTTCAAACTGCGCTCTCAATTTATAAGGATGGTGTGACTCGGATTAGGCCAGTTGTCCGATCACTCGTATGTCGCTTTCGGGTTGGTTAGTTTTTCTAGGTGATTCTCCAATCTCCTGGAAAACGAATAAGCAACCTATCGTATCTAAATCTTCCGCTGAAGCCAAATATCGATCTATGGCCATGCTTACTTGTGAACTAAAATGGCTCAAAGGTCTATTGCGCGACCTTCAAGTTTCTCATCCAGATCCCATTCCACTTCATTGTGACAATCAATCAACACTTCATATAGCACGCAATCCGGTCTTCCATGAACGCACCAAACACATCGAAGTTGATTGTCACTTTGTTCGTGATGAGATTTCTAATGGTACCCTTATGCCAGTTTTTGTACCAACTACTACACAATTGGCCGATATATTTACTAAGGCATTAGGCAAGCCACAATTTCAATTCTTCCTCTCCAAATTGACATTCGAGACCTTTATGCGCCATCTTGAAGGGGGGTGTACAAAGCATCTGTAGTCAGCAGTTACAGAACAACTGCACAACAACAATTCAGTCAGCAACTTTGCAAGGGAATATCCGGATCATTGCAACTGTCAACTGGAATATGCTATGATGCAGTTAAGCAGTTGATAAGTTAGTTACTAGGCAGTTGTAATATATTAGTTAATTGCTGACTACAGTCATGACATATATATAGATGTTCTGTACTCTGTTGTAAACCATCATCTTTGAATCAATAAAATCAATGAACAGATTCACTCAAATTACTCCTTCCAAACTGTTTTACACACAACCTGCACTTAAACGCACATATATGGCCCCGTTAAGGAATCAAGTGCACAACCCGTGCACTTCAAACACACAAATTTGACCACGTTACAGAATCAAGTGCATAACACATGCACTTGAAGCGCATAGACATGGCCATGGAAGTGCGGCTCTTTTGGGTGCCAAGTGCTTGTAGTGGGAGCGGCGCGCTTACGTGCGTCTTGACAGGGAGTCAATAAGGTCGGTGTGTTGGCGGTCTTCATGTGGCCTCATTTTGATGTCATCGGCAAGAAACCAACATGCGGTCCCACAAACACCAAAGACTGACCCGACAGCCCCCAGGTCACGTCGGTGACTCCCTCTGACGACCATCCACATCGGACAATGAAATGACCACCATGGCTTGTTGGTACTCCCTTCAGCGTAAAGATGGTATGTACAATATCTGTCTTCTTCAAGTCGATTAGTTTGCGTTTATATGTGATTCTTGTAGGAACAATGTATACTGAAAACGGGAACAATGTACGTTGAGGTGACTGTTCCCCGCAAGTCTTGATCTTCTCTTGGGAGTTGATGTAGACTTCGGCTTCTAAAGGGAACGATCAATGAAAGCTGTAACTCGGATAAGATTTGAATCATGAGAGCACTTTCCGAAATTGGAATTTCCCCCCTTACTAAAGCCTTATGGAATCCGCAAAATCTGAAGTGAGATAAGACAAATCCTCTAGTTCCCTTAAAGGCTTATGATGAGAACTAAACTATTTTCATGTATTAGTGAAGTATGACTTTTACTCAGATAGTGAACTAAACTATTTTCCACACAGAACGGTTACGACAATTACAAATGGTTATTAGCGGTTACCAACCATTCCAACTGCCACCAAAGGATATTCAACTACTTCATCAGTTATCAATCGGTTGAAGGCAATTACAAGGTAGTTATGACGGTGGTTACATGGCGGTTACAACACATTAGACACATGCTGAAAGATACCATGCCTCAGAGAACTTGACGTTCCTACCTAGGGAACGGCTATTCCCTTCAGGAGACGATCACTCGTTCAACCTTAACGTCGATATGCCTTAGAGACACAATAGCCTCTCAGATGCACTGTTCCCTTATGGATAACGTCACATATTCTTAGTGTTTCCCTCTAAATCTCAAGTATGCTTACATAAGTGTGTACTCCACATCTCCTAACCCGTGATATAGCTATAAGTGAGATCTTATAGTGTCGTATGAACCCCGATCACACTAAATGGCATTGTTCCTTATATAGGAACGGTCTCTTGGATGAAACTAAAATCACCAACAATCCTCCCCCATTTTAGTGTAATCCTTGATTTATAAAATAAGCAAGTCTTCATCCTAAACTCATGCATAAACACAAACATCGAAACGATTAAATTTATGTCTTAGTGTAGTTACACATTTCAAACACCCGAGAATCATGGCGTCCTAAGGATTGAACCTATCAACCTCTTCAGATGCATGAAGATAACACACGTACACATGAATTACTATACAATTCCATAGTCTAATTTGACTCTCTTAAATTCTTAATGGCCTTGAGTCCTTATCTATTCTTGAGCGTTTTTAAGTCAACCCAAACTTCATGAAGTGGCCTAAGTTCATGCCCATATATAGGTAGATCCTTTTTAGGAACGCGTCCTCAATCGTGCACCTACAATCTGCACTTTTTCAAAGGAACTATTAAGAAAGTTATTTCAACCTCTAAACTTGTAGGAACAGAGCACATACCTGGACACTATTCCTTTGTGCTCTTCAGTTTCTAGGTGTAGGCTTTCCACATTGAATTCGTTCCCAACATTAATTGGAAAGGAATTGGGTATCCCACCGCTAGAAAGCTTATATGGGTATTAATCCCATCCCCTTAGCCGACTTGGAAACCAAGTCCCTAGCCAACCCCTTCGTCAAGTGATAAGCCAAGATTTGTTGTGATCTAACAAATCCACCGAAATCACCCCATTCTTAATGAGCTCTCTTATCGCACTATGCCTCACACCCAAGTGGCATGATTTCCCATTGTATACATGTCTATATGCTTTAGCCAACGTTACAGCGCTATCACAATGGATTGATATAGGTGAAATTGGCTTTTCCCGTAATGAAATTTCATAATTCAAGTTCCTTAGCCATTCCGCTTCTTTCGAGCAGCGACTAAGGCAACAAACTCCGATTCCATGGTGGAACTCGTGATGCAAGTTTGTTTATTGGAAGCCCATGAAATGACATCTCCACCAATAAGGAACACCCACCCACTAGTGGAAGAATGATCCTCTTAATTTGTGATCCAACTTGCATTTGAATATCACTCTAACACCAAGGGTGATCCAATATAAGTAAGACAAAAGTCCATTGTTCCCTTAAGGTACTGAAGTACCCGTCGAACCGCTTGCCAATGATATCCACTAGGATTACTAGTATAGCGACTAAGCTTTCCTACTGCAAAAGCAATATCCGGCCTAGTACTTGTCATGACATACATCAAGCACCCAATAACCCTTGCATACTCAAGTTGTATAACTGATGCTCCCTTGTTAGGGAACAGTTTAACACTCGGATTATATGGAGTTTTCAAAGGAGCATACTTATCACAATTGAATTTCTCCAACACTTTCTCAATGTAATGAGATTGTGACAATGATAAGCCCTCTATTCCCCGTCTTATCCTAATCCCTAGGATAACATCGGCCTCCCCCATGTCCTTCATGGAGAATTGTGATGACAAAAATCCCTTTGTAAGGTCTACTTGCCTTTGATCCGTTCCAAAGATCAACATGTCATTCACGTACAAGCAAATTATTACACCGTTCCCAAAATTATCAAATTTGCTATATACATACTTGTCCGATTGATTCAGTTTGAATCCAATGGACAACACAACCTCATCAAAATTTTGATGCCATTGTTTTGGTGCTTGCTTAAGCCAATACAAGGATTTGACCAATTTGCACACCTTATGCTCTTGTCCGGGCATAACGAACCCTTCGAGTTATTTCATATAAACTTCTTCCTCAAGGTCCCCATTAAGGAATGCTGTTTTCACATCCATTTGGTGCATAACCAACTTGTGAATAGCAGCCAAGGCAATCAGTAGCCTAATGGTGGTAATCCTAGCAACCGGTGCATAGGTATCAAAGTAGTCAGTTCCATACTTTTGTCTAAAGCCTTGAACAACCAATCGGGCCTTAAAATTATCTATGGTTCCATCCACTTTCATCTTCTTCTTGAAGAACTAGTTACTTCCCAATGGCTTACATCCAAGGGGAAGATCAACCAAGAGCACGTATTGTTCCACAAGATGAAATCCATCTCATCATTTATGGCCTCCTTCCAAAAGAACGCGTCTTGACACTTCATTGCCACATTAAACTTCTTTGGGTCATCCTAAATATCGTGACAATACAAGTATTGGGATCCAACTTTGTCCCTTTTTCCCTGTACCAAGTAAACAAGAAAGTTAGGGAAAAGAACGTCCCCCTTTTCACTCTTTTGGATCTCTGGTTCATTGTTCCTTGGTTGGATGTCCATGTCTATGTCTCCACTTGTATTAGGAATAATGTCATTATCTCCATTAGTACTGGGAACAATGACTTTTTGTAAAGGTGTCAATGAAAATCGTTGTTCATCAAAGATGACATCTCTTGACTCTATAACGGAGTGAACCGAAATAGACTTGTTAGGTTCAATAACATAGAACCTATATGCCTTGGAATGTTCAGGATACCCAATAAAGATACATTCAACACCTCTTCCACCCAAAGTCTTTCGCTTGGGTTCGGGTAGTTTTACAACCGCCCTACACCCCCAAACCCGAAGATAATTCAGATTTTGCTTCGTTTGGAACCAAATCTCGTATGGGGTAGTCTTGTTCCTTTTGTTAGGAATCCTATTCAATAGGTAACAAGCCGTCAACATGGCTTCCCCCCAAAATCCGTCATTTAAACCCGAGTAGGAAAGCATGGAATTGACCATTTCCTTAAGAACTCGATTCTTCCTCTTCGACACACCATTTTGTTGTGGTGTGTAAGGAGCCGTGGTTTCATGGATTATCCCTACGGATTAGAAGTATTCTGGGTCAAAATACTCACCACATCTATCGGTGCACAATCTTTTTATCACTGTTCCCAACTGAAGTTCTACTTCAGTTTTATAGATTTTAAATTTTCCAATGGCCTCGTCCTTAGTATGCAATAGAAATACATAACAATAACGGGAATAATCATCTATGTAAGTAACAACATATTTCTTATTTTCCAAGGACGGAGAAGCATGAAAATCACATAAGTCACTATGTATCAAATCATGCACTACACTATTTCTCTGAACATCAGGGAACAATTTCTTGTTATCTTAGTAAGCATGCAAGTTCTACACCTCTCTATACTCATATCAAATGGAGGAATTAAACCATTTTAGACATATCAAGCATTCTTTTATAATGAACATGTCCTAGTCGAGCATGCCATAGAGAGGAAACGGTTTCCTCTGAGGGAACAATACCCTTTGAAGGGGTCGTTCCCACTGAGGGAACAACATGTTCAGAAGAAATGGAACCTTGACCACAATTCATGTAAGATGAATTCATTAGCTTAAACATACCATTATATAGGTAACCACGTCCTACAACTACACCATCTTTCGAAAATATATATTTATCGGCTTCAAACACTTGCCAAAAGCCTAGCTTGTTTAGGATAGCACTAGAGACTAGAATTTTTCTTATTCTGGTACAAACAACACATTTTTTAGAATTAAAGTCTTCCCATATGAAAACTCTAACTCCACTTGGCTTTTGCCTAAGACGGGGGCAGTTGACTCGTTTCCCATATGAAGGACACGCCCATCATCTAAGGGAACGAATGTCTTGAACATTGACTTGTCCCTACTCACATGTGTGGTAGCACATGAGTCAACCCACCATGTTATCTCATCATCCTGCACAAAGAAGGCCTCAGAAATATTAGGAACAAAGTCAAAACCAGGAAATGTTACTAAAGAGGGAACAATTCCATTCTAGGGAACCGTTCTTTTCTGACCTTGATGAGATTTCTGCCATTGGTCCTTAGAACCTTGAGCAGACTGGTTGGCAACGTTACCCTTCTTGCCCTTTCCAGCCCAACAATCTTTCTTGAGATGTCCAGGCTTCCTACAGTTCCAACATCCATCTCCATTTAGAGAGCGCTTCTTGTTGGGACTGGTGTATGTGTTGTTGTTCGGCCTTTTCTTGCCCTTCTTGTTGTTACCCTTATGGGAACCTTCTTCCATCATGTTGATGGTGGAAGAATTGGGAGTCTCTTTCTCATTTCCTTTCTCTTGCGAACAAAGACCCTCTTCAATACGCAAGTGGCTTTCAAGTTCCACAAGGAAAATAGCTTCATTCTTGTGCTTCAACACGTGCTTGAAGTCTTTTCATGATGGAGGCAATTTGTCAATAATGCTTGACACAGAAATGGACTCGTCCATATTTATGTTGAGCAAACTGCCCTAAGATACGGAGTATCTCAATATATTGCTCCATCACCAGTCGTGAGTCAACCATTTTATATGTATTGAAGTTGCTCATACGAAACTTTACGCTTGAAGCGTCCTCAGCCATATACTTGAACTCTAGAGAGTCCCAAAGTTCCTTGGCCGATTCAACACTTTGGTACACATCAAAGAGGGAGTCAGACATACCATTTAAGATGTGGCCCCGAAAAATGTAGTCATCGTTCTCCCATTTTCTCCTTCTCCTCACGGCCTCAAGTGGTTCATCATCAACTATCTTCGACATGGGAGTGGATAGGATGTATACCACCTTGATGGTGGTTAAGAGGAAATGCATCTTCTTTTGCCAACATCGAAAGTCCATCCCTTCGAATTTTTACAACTTTTGGAAAGTCGTTGTCATCTCACGAACAAACGTAATTGATCCAAAAACTTTCTGGTTTCGATTGTAGGAACAATATATACTGAAAACGAGAATAATGTACGATGAGGCGACTGTTCCCCGCAAGTCTTGATCTTCTCTTGGGAGTTGATGTAGACTTCGGCTTCTAAAGGGAACGATAAATGAACGTTGTAACTCAGATAAGATTTGAATCGTGAGAACACTTTCCGAATTCAGAATTTCCCCCCTTACTAAAGCCTTAGGGAATCCGCAAAATCTGAAGTGAGATAAGACAAAAATCCTCTAGTTTCCTTAAAGGCTTATGATGAGAACTAAACTATTTTCATGTATTAGTGGAGTATGACTTTTACTCAGATAGTGAGCTCGTGTGTTGAATCTGATGTATCAACACTATCACCGAAATGCCTTTAAGTAGGCTTTCGGGTGGTTACAAAGAACGGTTACGACAGTTACAAACGGTTATTAGCGATTACCAACCGTTCCAACTGCCACCAAAGGATATTCAACTACTTCATCAGTTATCAATCGGTTGAAGGCAATTACAAGGTAGTTATGACGGTGGTTACATGGCGGTTACAACACATTAGACACATGCTGAAAGATACCATGCTTCAGGGAACTTGACGTTCCCGCCTAGGGAATGCTATTTCCTTCAAGAAACGATCACTCATTCAACCTTAACGACGATCTGCCTTAGAGACACAATAACCTCTCAGATGCATTGTTCCCTTATGGATAACGTCACATATTCTTAGTGTTTCTCTCTAAATCTCAAGTATACTTACACAAGTGTGTACTCTACACCTCTTAACCCGTGATATAACTAAGTGAGATCTTATAGTGTCGTATGAACCCCGATCACACTAAATGACAATGGAAACAGTCTCTTGATGACACTAAAATCACCGATAATTCTAGATCTTTCATGTAGTTTTATATCTTGTAGTTTTCATTTTCTAGATATGTTCGTTTTTTTAAGGATTGCTGCATCACTCCATCTCCGTTTCGTTTCCCTTTTCCGTGTTGGTGCTACATAGGTCTAGAATAAATGAGTAATATAGTTTTCTTGATTTTTGTTCTTTTGGACTTTGCACTAAGGATGTGTTCAAATCGGATACTATAGTGCATTGTATTGCAGGATTTAATTGCATCAAACCTCTCTCATTTGTATCCTGTAGAAGAGGGGGTTCAGTTGCAAAACTTGCACAGAAGCTCAACCTTTTAATGACATTAGCCTGTGGATAATGGTAAGGATTGTTCTTTTTTTTTTTAGCATCATTAAGGATTGTTCTTGAACCGCTATTGATACACACTCCATATAATTGCATCTTACTACCAAAATCACCGGTCCCTAGCAAATGCCCACATGAACCCTGAAACCTCAACAACAACACATTTCTGGCACTTCGCTCTTCAAGCAAGCCCTTTCAATGAGGTCGTTCTATTGCTGAAACTTGAGTCTCTTCGTTGCCAACATTTGTGCATTGCCTTGCTCCTATGCCGTTGCTTGTTCCTGCAACAAATATAAACATGTTAACTTTCCTTCCCAAGAGAAACAATTCATGAACTACTAACTCCGGCTTTTCATTACTTGAATGATAAAACACATACAAGCATACCACTATTCCTGATGATGAATAAAGTAGTAAATCTGCTAGAAAACATAATGTCTGATACTAAGAACCTGTTACCTAGTAGAAGTTGATACTGCTTGTGCTAAATTTCTGTGGCGCCCTTGTGATTTTGATTTTTTTTTGATGCAGCAGTTTGAATTCCAAGTGGTGTGCCTCTATTTTTAGAATTATCCACAAGGTACCCTATCTTGTATGTTACCATCATATTTTTCTAGGTACGAAATATATATTCATATGCTCATTTTTTACGATTTTAGGCTGCTAGAGGATGTGAAAGTAAATAAAAATCCTTTAATCATTATGGGTTCGACTGAACAAATTGTGTTGGATAAATTAAATATTCTGCTGTAATTTATTAAAGTTACTTTTAGCAGACTCTTCTTGTAAGTTGTGCATTTGTCCAACACACTCTAGGTGTCTCTAGTATTCATTATTATTCTTGGAACTAGAAGTAATTACTTCTCTACTACTACTCTTCTGTATTTATTCACTTCCAGATTGTAATAGATTTTACTACTGTTTTTCTTCTCTAAGAAAACTCACATGGTATCAGAGCTCTCTGTTTTTTTTTATCCGGATTGCTTTTCTTTTCTCTTCCAGCAACCTTTATTGTTGCCTTTCAAACTGTAGCCTTCATTGCTGCACTTCTCTTCTTTCTTGTAGCCTTCATTGCTGCATAAACTTCATTCCTTATTCACCATGCCTGAATCTGAAATTACCTCCTCTGGTTCTGCTCCTTCTCAAAAGACAGAGCTTGTCAACCTTGAACCAACCTACAAGTTCAATGGAAAGAACTACCTTGCTTGGTCTCAGGTTGTGAAGACATATCTCAAGGGTAAGGAGAAGTTCAAGCATCTCATCGAGCTCTCTCCAGAAAAGGGAGACACCAGTTTTTCTGCTTGGGAGGCTGCAGACTCCATGATTATGTCATGGCTATAGGAGTCAATGGATCCCTCCATTAGCCTTACATGCATTTTTCTTAGCTCATCAAAAGAGATTTGGGAGTTCATGTAGAGATCTTAC
Source organism: Rheum nobile (assembly GCA_027886185.1). Taxonomy (NCBI): domain Eukaryota; kingdom Viridiplantae; phylum Streptophyta; class Magnoliopsida; order Caryophyllales; family Polygonaceae; genus Rheum; species Rheum nobile. Next base: position 11,913,291 of record WOAB01000011.1, read on the forward strand.
TCCAAAGCCAAAGACGAAGCCCTTGTCTTTGACCTCACCATCAAAGCATATTCCACCAAGCAAGGTGATAAGCCCATAGTTGAATATGCTACTACTTTGCAAAGCATATGGCAAGAATTGGATCAATACCAGACCTTGAAAATGAAGTGTCCGGCTGATGCTGCTATCTTGAAGAAATCTATTGATAAACATAGATTTTATGTTTTCCTGGCTGGTCTACACTCTAAATTTGATCCCATTCGAGTTCAAGTGTTGAGCAAGATTGAACTTCCTTCTCTTGAAGAACTTATCTTTCTTATGAGGTCCGAAGAAAGTCGCAGGGGTGTTATGCTAGATTCAAAGGAGGATTCCAAGCCAACTGATAGCATTGCACTTGCTGCCACCTCTTGGAAAAAGGAGAATAAATCTAAAGTATGGTGTTCTTTCTGTAACAAAAAAAAGGCGCACACGAGAGAAATGTTGGAAGCTACATGGTAAACCACCCAGCTGAGAGTAGGGAAGCCAGGATCAGCCTAAGCCCCAAGCACACTTGGCTGAGAATAGCAACTCTATTTCTGGAAATCTCAGCAGCGCTGATATTGCAAAACTTCAACAACTTCTGCAGAACCTTGAGTCTTCTACTGCTGATGGTAACACTCCTTCCCAAGCCTTGAACCTTACATGTATTTCTACATGCCTTCATTTAATCAAACAACCAGCCAATACTTGTTGGATCATTGATTCGGGTGCCACAAATCACATGACCTCATCTTCTGATTCCTTTGACACCTTTGCTCCCTCCACATCTTCTAAAAAATTGTTAACTGCAAATGGATCATTAGCAGATATTGTAGGGCATGGAAATATCTCTCTTACTTCAAAAATGAGGCTTACAAATGTGCTTTATGTGCCTACATTATCTGCTCATCTGATTTCTGTAAAAATGATGATTCATGACCTAAATTGCCTTGTTTTGTTCACTCCTACTGGATGTGTTTTTCTGAAACAGGAATGAGGGAGGATGATTGGACATGCTGAAGAAAGAGATGGTCTTTACTTCCTAAATACATCAAGAATCTCACAACCTTCTGCCTTCTTGAGCACCACAAATAAAACCTCTTTATGGTTGCACCATCATCAATTGGGACATCCATCCTTTTATGTTCTTAAACACTTGTATCCCTCTCTCTTTGAAGGGATGTCTGTCACTGATCTTCATTGTGAGATTTGTGAACAAGCAAAACATTCCCGTGTCTCTTTTCCAGTTAGTAATACAAGATGTCATTTACCTTTCCAATTATTACATTGTGATATTTGGGGGCCATCTTCTATTGGCAATATTAGTGGGGCACGTTGTTTTTTGACCATAATTGATGATTGTACTGTTGAAATATAATTCAAACACTTAGTCTATTTTTTAATATGTTTTTCAGTTATATGTGAGCCTATGTTTAGGCTAGTTTATCTTATCATTTCTGTTAGCATTAGTGTCCACGATCCTAGGCAGTTGTTAGACGTGGTTAGTGGGATGGTAGTTAGTCAATTTGTTCTATGTAATGCTCGGTTGAAGCATAAGAAATTAAGTAAGGAAATCAGAACAAAAGCAGTTTCTGATATCTCTCTGGTTTTCCTCTGTTCTTCCTTCGATCTTTGCTCACAGATTTAGCCACTGTTACATTGATTTTTATCCGCAATTTGCCTACATTTGGTATCAGAGCATATCTGGGTTTCGATCCAAGGTATTGAGGGTAAGAGATTTGTGAGGTAACACTAGGAAAACACGGGAAAGAGAGTGTTCACAATGATGAACAATGGATCACACAACAATGGGACATCGCAGTTACCCATTTTCAAAGGTGTGAATTATCACTTTTGGGAATTGAAGATGAAGACTCTCTTCAAATCTCATGAGTTGTGGAGCTTGGTGGAGTCAGGGTTCGTTGATGATGGTTCAGAGGAGCCACATCAGCCACTGAGAGAAAAGAGAAAGAATGATGCTAAAGCCTTATTCATGATTCAACAGGCTCTTGATGATGAAGTATTTCCCAGAATTGCATCGGCCTCAACTTCACATGGAGCATGGACGATCTTGAGGCAGGAATACCTTGGTGATAAGAAGGTAATTACAGTCAGACTTCAGTCATTAAGAAGAGAGTTTGAAACTTCTTTAATGAAAGAAAAGGAGTCTGTGCAAGAGTATCTCTCAAGGGTCTCAAACATAGTTCATCAGATGAGATCTTATGGAGAAAATATCACTGATGAACATGTAGTTGGCAAGGTCTTAAGGAGCCTTACTAAGCAGTATGACCATGTTGTGGCTGCAATTGAAGAGTCAAAGGATATGGAGACATACTCCTTTGAAGAACTGATGGGCTCTCTGCAAGCTCATGAAGAGAGGCTGAACAGACCTGGTGAAAAGAGAGAGGAGAAAGCTTTCATGGGAAAAGATGACTCAAGCAAGGAAAGAACTGTACAACATGGCTTCAGAGGAAGAGGTCGTGGAGGCTTCAGAGGCAGAGGTCGTGGTAGATCAGGCCAAAGTAGTGAAGGGAGAGAATACAGTGATCAACAAAAGAGTGTGCTCAAGTGCTACTACTGCAAGAAACCAGGGCACAAGGAAGCTCAGTGTTGGAAGAAGGAGAAAGATCATGGTGAGCAAAAGCATGATCAAAAGTCCAACTTTGTTGAGCAAGAAGACAAGCTGTTCATAGCACAAGGCTCTGCAGGCTCAAGTGCTAGTGATATGTGGTATATAGATAGTGGTTGTTCAAACCACATGTCAGGAGTCAAGGCCATGTTTCAAGAGCTAGATGAAACCAAGAAGAGCACTGTAAGGCTGGGTGATGATAAGCAACTAGAGGTTGCAGGGAAAGGCACCATCTCAGTCAAGACTGAGCAAGGGAAAACAAAACTACTGCAAGAAGTTCAGTATGTTCCTCAGTTGGCTCACAATCTGCTCAGTGTTGGTCAGCTAATGTGCTCAGGGTACTCAGTGCTGTTTGAAGATGATGTGTGCTTGATCAGAGACAGAATGTCCAGGGAAGTGATTATGAAAGTGGCCATGGGAAAGAACAAAGTATTTCCCTCGACACTGCCTGCAAGAGGAAGCAAAGTTCTGCTTGTCAAAGGAGAAGAAAATGCAAGAGTGTGGCATTTAAGATATAGACACCTGAATGTGCAGGGTCTGAAGTTGCTAAGTGCCAAAGAAATGGTGAATGGTCTTCCCAAGATAGGAGAACTAGAGCTGTGTGAAGGCTGCATATATGGGAACCAGTCTAAAGGGTCATTTCCAATAGGAAAAGCATGAAGAGCAAGTGATTGCCTTGAGCTCCTTCATGCTAACTTGTGTGGTCCAATGCAGACAGAATCATTGGGAGGAAGTAGATACTTTCTACTCATCACAGATGACTTCAGCAGAATGAGCTGGGTCTACTTTCAAAAGGCCAAGTCAGAAGCCTTCGAGAACTTCAAGAAGTTCAAAGCTTTGGTGGAAAAGCAAAGTGGAAAGCAAGTGAAGGCATTAAGGACTGATAGAGGAGGTGAGTTCATGTCAAAGGAATTCACTGACTTCTGTGATGAGCATGGCATAAGGAGAGATCTGACTGCACCCTACACTCCAGAGCAAAATGGAGTCGTTGAGAGGAAGAATAGGACTGTAGTGGAGATGGCTAGGAGCATGCTTAAGGCAAAAGATGTTCCTAATGAGCTGTGGAGTGAAGCAGTGGCTACATCAGTGTATATTATGAACATCTCCCCTACTAAAGCAGTCCTAAACAAGACACCTTTTGAAGTATGGAGAGGAAAGCAACCAAGTGTGAATCACTTGAGAATCTTTAGTTGCACAGCTTACACCTTGATCAACTTGAGAAGCAAGCTTGATGAGAAGTCTGAGAAGGTGGTCTTCATTGGATATTCAGCACAATCTAAGGCTTATAGACTGTTTAATCCAAGCACTGGTAAGGTGATAATCAGCAGAAATGTTGTGTTCAATGAGGATGGAGCTTGGAATTGGAAAGGGAAAGAAACCAGTGGAGATGAGAGGGCTGTCACAGTAGAGAATGATGATGAAGTGTTTCAGCCAACAACTCAGAATGCAAGCTCCTACAGCTCACCAAGCATATCAGTGACTAGTCAAAATATGACTCAAGCTTCTCCTAGCTTATCAAACAGTACTTCCAGTTCATCAAGCAGCTCAGGTGGTTCAAGTAGTGCTTCACCACCAAGAAGGATGAGATCTCTGAAGGAGATATATGAGAGTTGTGACTTTGTTCTAGTTGCTACTGAACCTGTAAGCTTTGATGAGGCTGAATCAAAGGCAGAATGGCAAGCTGCAATGAAGGAAGAGATGAATGCCATTGTAAGAAACAGAACCTGGGCGCTGGTTGATCTTCCTGATGAGAAGAATGTGATTGGCCTGAAGTGTGTGTTCAGGACAAAATACAACACTGATGACAGTATACAGAAGCACAAGGCAAGGCTAGTGGCTAAGGGGTATGCACAACAGGAAGGCCTAGATTATGAGGAAACATTCTCACCAGTTGCAAGGTTTGAAACTGTGAGAATAGTCCTGGCATTGGCTGCTCAACAAGGTTTGCCTGTGTTTCAATTTGATGTCAAATCTGCTTTTCTGAATGGAGAGTTGCAAGAGGAAGTATTTGTTGAGCAACCTCAAGGCTTTGTCAAGGCAGGAGAAGAATACAAAGTCTATAAGCTGCACAATGCACTTTATGGACTGAAGTAGGCTCCAAGAGCTTGGTACAGCAGGATTGACACATTCTTCATCAACAACAGCTTTGCAAGGAGTGAAAATGAACCTACCTTGTATGTAAAGAGGCAAAGTAACCAAGAGTTCATTGTGATATGCTTGTATGTTGATGATATCATCTATTTCAGTTCCTCTCAAGCACTGTTAGATGAGTTCAGAAAAGACAATGACACAGGAGTTTGAGATGACTGATCTGGGGCAGCTGCAACACTTCCTTGGTTTGGAAGTGAAGCAAAGAAAGAGTGACATCTTTGTATGCCAGAAGAAGTATGCAAATGATCTCTTGAAGAAGTTTGGCATAGAGAAGGATGATGCTGCAACAACACCAATGAATGCCAATGAGAAACTTCAGAGAAATGATGGAACTGGACAAGCTGATGAGAAGATATTCAGAAGTCTTGTAGGAGGACTGAATTATCTTACACACACAAGGCCAGATATAGCATATTGTGTGAGTGTGGTGTCCAGGTACATGCATAGTCCAACTAAGCAACACTTTGGAGCAGCAAGAAGAATTCTGAAGTATGTGGCAGGCACAACTGAGTATGGACTTTGGTACGAGAAAACTTTAGGCTTCAAGCTTGTGGGACACACAGACAGTGATTGGGCTGGAAGCTTGGATGATAGGAAGAGTACATCCGGATCAGTGTTCAACTTAGGATCAAGAGCTATCACTTGGAGCTCAAAGAAGCAGGACACAGTTGCTCTGTCCTCATCTGAGGCAGAATATGTTGCAGCTGGTGCAGCTGCAAGGCAAGCCAGTTGGCTAAGGAAGTTGTTGATTGATCCGTGCTGCAAGCAGGAGGTAGCTACTGAGATTTGGTGTGACAACAAGTCAGCCATAGCTATGACAAGGAATCCAGTATTCCATGCAAGAACCAAACACATAGAGGTGCAGCATCATTACATCAGAAAACTTGTGATGGATGATAAGGTTGTGCTGAAGTTCTGTGGAACCAATGAGCAGAATGCAGACTTGTTCACGAAGGCATTGAATCCAGCAAAGCACAACTTCTTCATGGAAAGGATTGGAATGCGTAAGTTTGAATTAAGAGGAGGTGTTGAAATATAATTCAAACACTTAGTCTATTTTTTAGTATGTTTTTCAGTTATGTGTGAGCCTATGTTTAGGCTAGTTTATCTTATCATTTCTGTTAGCATTAGTGCCCACGATCCTAGGCAGTTGTTAGACGTGGTTAGTGGGATGGTAGTTAGTCAATTTGTTCTATGTAATGCTCGGTTGAAGCATAAGAAATTAAGTAAGGAAATCAGAACAAAAGCAGTTTCTGATATCTCTCTGGTTTTCCTCTGTTCTTCCTTCGATCTTTGCTCACAGATTTATCCACTGTTACATTGGTTTTTATCCGCAATTTGCCTACATGTACTCGTGTAACTTGGCTCTTTCTCTTGAAAACCAAATCTGAAGTCAGCACTATAATTCCCTCATTTGTTTCAATGATACAAACACAATTTGAGACCTCCAAAAAGGGATTTAGGACTGATAATGCTAAGGATTTCCTTAATCAATCCTTAGGGTCATTCTTTTCCGAAAAGGGCATCATCCATGAGTCCTCATGTGTTTATACCCCATAACAAAATGGCCTTGTTGAAAGGAAAAATGGGCATCTCCTCAACATCACTCGTGCCTTACTTCTTCATCATAATGTCCCTAAACAATTCTAGGGGGAAGCTGTTCTTGTGGCTACATATCTTGCCAATCGTCTACCTTCAAATGTTCTGAACTTTCTCAGCCCCATTATTAAAGTTACTTTTAGCAGACTTTTCTTGTAAGTTGTGCATCTGTCCAGCACACTTTAGGTGTCTCTAGTATTCATTATTATTCTAGGAACTAGGAGTAATTACTTCTCTACTACTACTCTTCTGTATTTATTCACTTCCAGATTGTAATAGATTTTACTACTGTTTTTCTTCTCTAAGAAAACTCACAAATTGTATTGTGACCGAAAATATGATAAGTTGGAGATCCATTATATCAAGGGTTGTTCTGATAATTATACAGCTTAGAGTAGCCTATAGACCCTAAAAGTGAGACACTTATATGTACCACAAAGCAAGGGTTCTAAGTGGGATTTTTCCTTTGCCTTCTTTTTCTGCGCACCAGTTTCAGTATTATTTTGTAAAATGTACCTTTACTTAGTTTGAACTTCTCATAAACCGTCTTCAACAATTTCAAGTTTTAAAATTCAGAAAGCACACTCCTTCTCTTACTACTCTTTTAAAAAAGGATCCAATCAGGGTCAAATAGATGATATGTCGGTAGAGACTACTAGAACGCTGCTAAGCAAATAAAAAGAACCAAGAATTAAAAGCAGCAGTTACTAGAACCTGTTAACTTTGCATGTGTCATATCTTGAAGAACTTGTACCCATCTTCAGGGCTCGTCATCCCTTCTTCCCAGTCTCCCATGCGGCGTCCACCGAACACCACTTGCTGGATGCCCACATATCTGATTATGCACCAGCACATTAATATATCAGATTTATACTCCAAGCATGACAAGGCTGGCTCTATTTTTGTGCATGGAACGTAATTACATAGTGTAGCTTAGTAAACTTGCTGAAGAGCAAAAGGGTAAAGTCATTACTCTGAACTTAACACAGTCAAGCAATTAAGGAGGACGTCAATGGAGAAAAAGTCAGCTGTTCCCAAATCAACCCTGTTGACAAATGAGGAAATATGTGAACAGTACCTTCAGCAGTAGAAACGTGACATCTTAGAATCATGCAAGGCGCAGAGAGTGAGTATACTCGTACCAAAACCGTCCCCAGTTATCTTGAAATTGTACATCACCTATGTCATGGAATGATGCAGGCATGACTTTGGAGCCTTTGTCTGCATCATAAAGTGGGTCATACTCCATTGAAGTGTTTGCCAACTGCTCATACATAAGAGACAAACATAGAAAATATTTTAGGATTTAAGCAAAATATGCACGTCTGACTGATCTTTATACTCCAACAAAATTGGAGAAGTTAAAACTAATGCCAGGGAAAATAATTTTTATGACTTCGTGCATTCCAGATATGTTATCTAGTAGAGAAAAATTGGAAAAGTGACCATGAATATCTTACCTGCAAATTAGAAGAATTAAAGGCTCCGAGACGTCCCATAACATACCAAGCTTGAATAACCTATATGAGATTCACCATAAGGATATGACATGCAATAAATAACCAGACAGATCTCTTACATATCTGACAAAGGAAACGAGTCGGAAAGATTCTCATACACTTCCAATAATGTCAACGTCTCGATCTGATGGAGATCCAAACAATTCAATCCATATATATGAATCCACTGGATTGTAGCTGCAGGTCAGAAATCACATGAGCATAAATTTCAATTTTTTTTTATGAGAAAGAACTATATCGAGTACACCACATAATGCACTACCAGGAACTAGAACTCTTTTTGCATTATAAATTAGAATAGACTGGTATCATCAGCAAAGCATTTCCCTGGAGAACTGATATTAATTGTATAGCATGACAGAAAGAATGATACAAACTTCAGTGTGAACCCCTTGAACTTGTGTTTTACACAGCAGACAAAAAGTACCAAGTTTTAAAAGTTCATCACAACATATAAGGAATAGAGAACACATGCTACGCCAGTGCATATTCATAATCCATGAACATTTTTATTATGTTTACATATAAACACTTTTACAGACTCAACTGTGCACAAGGGCTCTACGCCTCTACTTGTTACCGCCTATGATCCCAGTTCAACAGGTGAGAAATCTTATCCAGATTACTAGAAAACCATTTTCAGTGATACAAGTCTGCTCTCAGAAACTACTTATTATGCAACTTCAGAAGAAGATGACAATTTCATCAGAGTCAACCTTAGTTTAAAACGTCAAATTCCAGCAAAATAGGTTAATCAGAGACAACTTAAGAGCCTTAAAAGACTTCTTTTGGTAAGAAAAAACAATTGAGAACAAAAATGGGAACAAAAACAAAGTAAATACGGGGAAAATTAGTTGTGGAACAAAGATGTACACCGGAAACACAGCCAAACGAAGTTAACTTGCATCATAGACTAAAAGCATTACTCTTTAGAAAAGGTTGACAATATTAAACTTAGAGACATCTTACTCTCTAAAGCTGACTTTAAACGCAAGCACAGAGCCAGTCTTCGACTTGTTGAAGTTCTCCTGGCCTTTCTTCCTAACTCTCTCCTCCACCTTAAAACATAAATTTACGAAAGAGATAAATAGGGATTAGTGATCCCAAAAGAAAGAATGTATCCTTAAAGAGCACAAGAAAAGATTGGCTCAGGATTTTGCATAAATCACACTTTAACTGCCAACCAGTGAGTTGCCTTCACCCATGCCACGATTAAAAGTCTGTTGCAAATACAATATAATAACAAATGGTCTAAACAGCATGAAGGATAATCGTATAGACAGTGTTTTATTTTATTATAATTTTCCAATTACACCCTTTCATACAGACAAACTAATGTTATGATTTCAAACAAATCATACAAAAACCAAAGTGTGAAGCTTGCAATTAAACTAGTATCAGATTTTCGCACAAGTCATATAAAACTAATGTCAGAGTTCCGTATGATTTGTATGAAACCACTATTTGAGTTGTGTAATAATATGGGGGTTTGCATGCTCTATGTGACCTGTTGGGATTATGTAATGTTTACTTGCAAGGGTGTACATGCCTACGCATGCTACTATTTCATAATTTTTCAAGCAGTCAGAAGAAGCATGAAACCTACAATATAAGGATGAAATTGCCCCAGTTCGCATAACATTCATAGCTGAAGCATAAAATAGGTTTTATGTGGCACAAACCTAATAGCGGGACGATGTCGAAGGTGATTAAGGTTTCGTTTGGATAACCAAATTATACTTATTGAAGTTAATTTAAAGTCTCTAGCATTTTGAGGAACTTTTTTTCGTTAAAAGAAATCTCAACATTAATTCAACTAATATTTCAGCTCCGGCTACCAATTCAGCTTGGCATGCCAAGTGCCTTTCTTATCAGCATTTTGAGGAACTTATTTTACACTTAGACATGGCAACAGAACAAATTTGCTTGCAACCAAACAGAAGTGCAAAAAGATAAAAACGAAATTGGAGGAATGAGAATACCCTTTTACGCATCAACTCAGGGTCTCCAATGCTATCTCCAAGAACTGCTCTCAGCTCCATATCGTTCTTACACGCATCTTCCAACACTCTGTTTACAACATTGGTATCAGAAGAAAGCCCTCAAAAAGCACATGAAATTCATAGTATTTTCTCTGTCTATCATTCTTACTTAGCCCAATCAGGATAGTTGTGAACCCGGTCGAGTTCTCTCTTCCGCTTCTCCTCTCGCAATTTGAGCAACCTCCTTCCCCTCGCCGTCGTCCCCGACCCCTTCGCCTCCTCCTTCTCTCTCCCGACGCCGCCATTATCTCCGCCACGGGTGCTCCGTCGGCAGGTACACTCGTAGCTTCTGGATTCGTAATTGCGGGAGTGCAATTGGTTGTAGTCTAATTGCGGGAAGGGAGACCGGGAAACCAACAGTACGGACGGTGATTGAAGGGAGAGAATGGAATTGAAGCCATGGAAGTTGAGCTTAGCCGCGTTGGAGGAAAACGCAAGAGGAGCTTGCGACATTGTTGATTTTCACTTGCCTCGTTTTTTTTCTTCCTATGAACTATTTTACGGATAGAATTTTCATTTTCTTAATTTTTTTAATAAGAGATTTTTTATTTTCTTAGTGTCAGTTTGATATTGATACGAGGTTATCAGGCATGGATATCTCATATTCTCATATATGTGTTTGAGATATATTGATATCGATATCAAATGTTATTTAATAAATGTAGATATCAGTGATATCAAAGTAATATGAAAATGATATTAGAGTGTTATTTTGATATCTCTCAGAAAATTAATATGTCATTCATATTTAAACACATATCTGATACCTTAATAACATTCATACACATATCTTGATATTCATGCAGATATCCGATATCACTCATAATTCTATTTAAAAATAATGATATGATATTTAACATTGAAAATATGTTTCAACATAGGTTGAGTCTAGACTTTGTCAACATAAAAAGTTTACTGTAATTTTGCGAGATAACCATCAGTTTTACAAATTTCGTAAAATATCTACAAATATGTACTAATCCGCGAGATAACCCTATTTTTTACAAATTTCTGCCAAATGCCCAAATGTTAAACTTTGTTAACAATCAGTTAAGTTTAATAAAAAAGGAAAAACAAAACATTTTCCCAAAACAAGAACGTGCAACTCTTTTTGGAGAAAAATAAAGCAGAGGTGACCGCGAAGGATGCTGTTGGTTCTGCAAGGGGCATTGGTGTTGCAACGCCGGCTGGTGGTGGTGGTTCGACGCTCACAGCTTGAGGGCGACGAGATGGTTCGACGCTCACAACTGGAGGGCGACGAGGTGGTTTGACGCTCGCGGTTGAAGGTTCGGTAGAGGCTCGCAACAACAACGACTTGCGGTTTGGAGGTTTGGCTTGGAGGCAACGGGAACGAAGAGACGACGACGAGGTGGCAGGCATGGATTTGACATGAGTTGGTTGATTTTGATTGATTTTTTGGTTTTTGAAATTTAGGGTGTATTTCAAATTGGGGGTTTTGATTTTAGTTGTTTAAATTGGGAGTTATTTTTTTTTAAAAAAAGGTTATATTGTATAAATTAGAGAGAATCTGAGTTGTACTTACAAAATGCACAAGGTGCAGTGGTTAGCAGTCAAGAGGGGAAAAAAGAAATAGACAAATAGAAAAAATTAGATGCCGAGTGCGTGCCTCTAGGAGGTGGAGTTAGAGCTTTTCCCATTCCAATTCTCATGGGTGTATTCCTTGATGGCATTCATGGTGCGGTTCACACATTCTTCGACTGTAGTTTGTTCACCTTTATAGATCAGAAGATTACGAGCATTCCAGGTGTAGTAGACAAAAGAGGTGATGATAGTGCATCGAAAGTTAAAAACAAATCTGTTTCCCTTTGGGCTCGACGCAAGCCAGATCAGCCAGTTGTGAAGATAATCAAAGCTACAGTTCACGCAAGCCCGTTTCATGAGAATGTCCAGTACAAAATTGGTGAAGGAACAATGGTTCCAGAGGTGATCTTCAGTTCATGGTGCAGCGTTACAAAGGAGACAAGTGTTATCGAAGATAAGGCTCCAACTTGTCAGCTTACTGAGGGTGGCGAGACGCTGTGGGCAGCAACCCAGCAGATGAAGCTGCAACGAGGAGCATTGAGGCCCCCCAGATTCCTTTTGTCCAGTCAATAGTAGGCGAGGGTTCTTTGATCGTGTCATACATCTTTTTAGTGGCGTATTTGCCCGCTGTGGAGCACATGATGACGTCCATCGTAGCAGGGGAGTCTTTGGTGAGGAGCTCATCTCTGATGTGGAGAATACATCTCTAGCACCAGCTATCATTTTTCTTTGGGATGGTATGCCAAATAGAATTGCCCCTCAGCTTATAGAAACGGATCCACAAGGTCCAGATGTTGTGTTGGCCGTTTGAGAGTTCAAAACTAGATCTAGCGATGCAAGCCTTGTTCCAGGACAGAAGTTCCTTGAATCCAAGGCCACCCGCATCTTTTGGTTCGCAGACAGTGCTCCAGCTGACCATGTTTTTCCGCACGCTTTCTTTCCCACTCTAAAGGAAGTTCCGGAGAATGCCCTGTATCTTATCAACCACAGCTTGGGGGAGGAGGAGAGTGTTGCACCAGTAGGTCGTCATAGTAAAAAGAATGACGTTAATGAGTTATAAACGACCTGCATAAGAGAGGCTACGCACAGTCCAAGATTGGACTCTGGCCGTGACCCTGTTGATGAGCGGGGCAAATTCAGAAATAGAGTCTTTTAGAGCCCATAGGAATGCCAAGGTAGGTCATGGGGAGGGATCCTCTGGTAAAGTTAATAAGGTGGGCAATTCTGATTTGTTCAACCTCAGCAATGCCCCTAAAATAGATAGATGATTTCGTGTTGCTGCAGTAGAGGCCAAAGGCACCCCCAAATTCCAAAAGAGCATCATGGTGAGTTTTGACGGACTCAACATCGCCTCTGCAGAAAAGAAGCAAGTCATCGTCAAAGCAAAAGTGGGTGAGTTTGATTCTCTGACATCGCGGGTTGAAGTTTGGGTTCTCTATTATGTGACTCACAATCCATGAGAAATACTCTATAGCAATTGTGAAGAGATACGAGGAGATGGGGCAGCCTTGCCGTAACCCTCGCTTACCCTGAAAAAAAACTTCAAGCGAACCATTAGTATTAATTGAATATCGAACAGTCGAGATGCAAACCTCAATCCAGCGAATGAAAGAGTTAGGGAATCCAAAGGCTTTGAGGGAAGCCAACAGGAAGGAGTTAAGTGTGTCAAAGGCTCGTCTCAAGTCAACTTTGAGCATGCAGCGTGGGGAGATGTTTGTTCTTCCATAGTGTTTGAGGAGTTACTGACAGAGAAGGGAGTTGTGCCGGATGGACCTCCCCGGGATAAAGGCCCTTTGGTTGCCGCCAATGATGGTTGGGAGGGTGTGTTTTAAGCGGTTGGAGAGGATTTTGACGATGGCTTTGTAGATGGTAGAGCAGCATGAGATGGGTCGGAAGTGGTTTATGGAGGAGGAGATTTTGGTTTTGGAGACAAGGGTGATGGCAGTGTGGTTGACCTGCCAGATCAATTTCCTAGTGTTGAATAAATCCAGCACACCAGCAGAAATTTGCTCCCCCATAATGTGCCAGGTGTGCTAGCTTGAAAAAGAATGGCCCAAAGCCATCTGGGCCTGGCGCTCTATTGTTCCCCATGGAGAAAAAGGAGCTACGTACCTCAACCGCAGTGACAACATTAGTGAGGAAGGACACATCAGAATGAGAGATGGTCGAACCCGGGTACAAGATTAGAGGGCTACATGGAGTAGACACACCCAAGAGTAATTCATAGGGCTGTAGGGAGTAGAGACCCCGCCTCTGTTAACTTGTTGGTGCGAGATCTCTGGACTGAGCACGATGGTTGGGATTGGAAACGCATCTTATGCTTATTACCTAACAACACCATGCTCAAGCTAGCCTCGGTGGGGATCATGCCAGACCGGGACCTCCCCGACACTCTCACTCGGCCAGCCTTACAATCAGGGAACTACACGGTGGGCTCGGCCTTTGCAATGCTCCTACCCACTACTGAACTGGAACCTCTTTTTGACCATGTGACCCGTCGTATCTAGAAGCTTGTCGTACCCAAGCGCATCAGGTGCTTCATGTGGATCATCATCCAGGGCCGTCTCTTGACCAATGCAAAGCGCCTCCGTAGACACATGTCGACAACCAGAACGTGCCCGTGTTGCCACAAGTATGATGAATCACTTATTCACCTTTTTAGAGATTATTTTCATTCTAGGTGCATTTGGAACATTTTGGTGCCAAGAGCCTCCCAATAGGCATTCTTCAACGACACCCCTTCCTAGTGGATCCTAAAGAACTTGAAGAACGACTACGAGCTTGAAAATGGAATTGATGACGACTATCCTCTTTTCCACTACAACATGGTGGATTTGGAAATGGTGAAACGCGCTCGTCTTCAATGGGGTTAGGGTGATTGCAGACAAGCATACCTTCTTTCTGTCCCAGGCTAAACAATTTCAACTTACCGCCATCAAGTCTAGAAGCAAGAGGACTACACTTCACAATACATGGGCTAAACCTCCCTCAGGATGGATTAAGGTCAACGCAGATGGGGGAGTCAGGGGAGCCATGGAGTTAGCAGCGATCGGTGGAGTACTCAGGGATGAAGAAGGTGGATCAAATCTGGGCTCTGTGGCTATCGTTGGAAGCTGCTCGGCTTTATCGGTGGAGCTTTGGAGCATTTATCATGGGCTGAGAATTGCTTGGACCAAGGACTATAGAAAAGTCATCTTGGAGACAGACTGCCTCATGGCATTGGAGCTGATTCAGAAGAATATTCCCGCTAAACACCACCCTCCCACTAGCTTGGTAACCAGTTGCCAAAGCTTCCTCAGTAGAAGTTGGGAAATCCAGCTTCGCCATACCTTCTGCAATGCCAATAGAGTCGCGGACGGCTTAGTCGCTTTTGCTTTCAATTTGCACTTTGACTTTTACATTTTTGGGGATCCTCCAGATTGTATTGCTAGCTATCTTTCTGATGATGTTAGGGGTATGGCTACCCCCATCAAACTATTTTTTAAGCCGTTTTATTTTAATATAGCGCACGAGAGTGCCGCCTCTCATTTCCAAAAAAAAAATGTTGGACTATAAGGAATCAACATCGTAAAACATAAACTAAGCACTGGCTTAGAAGAGTGGAGATGGAATCACATATATAATATCTAGGGAATTACTTTTCTTACACTTAGCAATTTAGCATGAATGAATAGTTGTCTATTAGAGAAAAATATATGATCGTGGAAAACAATTAATCACATATAATTGAGAAGAAGCATACAAAACTGGATCACATGCATACAAAGGAGATGCATACGTAAAAGAACTAAAAAAAAGTGCCAAATTTCGAAACTAACGACATTATAATATATATAGTACCTCTAAGGCATATTATTTCTTGTAAAATCAATGCTAGTGACTTGTACGTGCATTCTTCCTCAAAAATGGCTTGTACACATCTTTTTTCCGAACTTTTTAGCTTTAGATTGAAGAGAAGGAGAATTTACAAGCACAAAATGCATCAAGTTTAGTCACATCACTAACAAAGCCAATAGGGCATCAAAAACAAACCGAAGAAAGAGAGTTAGGGGTGTGACTAAGGGGGTGCAATGAAACTTCTCCAACTTCTGGAATCGGTGGATTGCCTAACATAGTTGGCGTTAGCAAAGTCCTTCATGGCAACTTTAATCCAATTAGCACATTCAGCTGAGGTGACAACTTTGTTTTGGTAGATGGCAAGATTTCGGCATTTCCATGTAAAGTAGACAAAGTGTGTGAGACAACTTCTTCTGAAGAGATAGATGAAGGAGTTCTTGGAGTTACTCTAAGAAAGCCAACTATTCCAGGCGGTGAGGTCCGTAAAGCGCGAGGCAATTCCAAGTTAGTCGAAGACAAAATTGAGGACTTCTTGTGTGTATGTGCAGTTGATCCATAGGTGGTCCTCTGTTTCAGTCGCAAAATGACACAAAATGCAAGTGCTGGAGCTGCAGATTCCCTAGTGTTCCAGCTTGCTAAGGGTGGAGAGGCGTCGATGGATTGTGAGCCAAGTGATGAAGCTGCTGCGAGGTGAATTAAGCCCACCCCAAACGTCGTTGAATCTGTCGTTAGGTGGTGGCTCGGGCTTGAAGACGTGGTAGATGTTGATGGTGGAGTATTTACCAGTTGAATTGATCATGTTGTCCTTGATTTGAGTGATGGAATGTTGTAGAAGGAGTTCATCTCGGACAAGAATTGTAGCTTTCTAGATCCAGCTATCATCATCATGAGTAGCCACATTCCAAATGGTGTGGTGTCGGAGCTTGTTTTCCGTGATCCATGAGTGCCATAGGCTCGGTTTATCAAAAGCAAGTTCGAAAATATACCTAGCAAAGCAAGCCTTGTTCCATGACATGAGCTCTTTAAAGCCAAGACCGCCACTTGCTTTAGGCATGCAGATTGAGGCCCAAGCAATTGGATGTCTGTTGCGTGAGTCTTTTCTTGACCATAGGAAGCTTCTGAGAATACCCTTGACTTTCCCCACAACAGGGGCCGGGAGAAAAAGGACATTGCACCAGTAGGTGCTCATGCTGAAGAGGATGTTGCGAATGATTTCCAGGTGTCCTACATATGAAAGGTTGCGTGCCATCCAGGATTGTACACGAGCATTAATACGATGGACAAGAGGCGAATATTCATTTATAGCAAGCTTTTTGGAGTCCATAGGCAATCCAAGATATTTCATTGGAAGGCTACCTTTTAAAATGTTCAGTTGTGACCTGATTTGATCCTGCGTGTGCTCAGAGACACCACCAAAGTAGATACAAGACTTATTGATATTGCAAGTAAGCCAAAGATTCTTCCAAAAAGAGTGAGAGAGTTGTGAAGAATCCTTGTTGATTCCTGATCACCTCGACAAAAAATTGTGAGGTCATCGGCAAAGCAAGGATGAGTGAACTCAGTTCTGTTACAAAAAGGGTGGAAGTTGAAGTTTGGGTTTTGGGTGTTGATGAAGAGGATACAGGAGAGGTATTCCATACCAATGACAAAGAGGTAGAGAGACATGGGGCACCCTTGTCTGAGTCCCCTGTGTCCTTTGAAGAAGCCATGAGGTGATCCATTGATGGAGATGGAGAAATGGACAGTGGTGATGCATTGTTTGACCCAATTGACCAACTGATCGGGGAAGCCAAAAGATTTGAAGGCTTGGATGATGAAATTATGATTAATGGTGTCAAAGGCTTTCCGCATGTCAACATTGATGGCAGAACGGGGTGAGATGTTCTTTCTTCCATAGTGTTTGACGATTTCTTGGCAGAGGAGGGAGTTATGACGGATTGATCTGCCAGGAACAAATGCGCTAATGATGGTGGGGATGGCTTCTTTAATGCGGCTAGTAAGGAGCTTGGCAATGGCCTTGTAGATAGTGGTGCAATAAGATATATGACGGAGGTTGTTGATGCTAGAGGTGTCATTGGATTTGGTAATGAGAGAGACGATGGTGTGATTGGCTTGTTTCAGCATTTTCCCATTGTTAAAGAAGGAGAGGGTGGCCTGGATGAGCTCATCACCAACAACAACCCATGCTTTCTTAAAAAAAAGGAGCCATACCCATCCGGTCCTGGCATTTTGTTCTTGCCAATCGCAAAGTAAGCGTTGCAGACATCTTCACCACTAAACTCATGGGTCATAGCATTGGCCTCTTGCCTGCCGATTCTGGGACCATCTTGAATATAAGAGGTGATGAGCGGAAGAATCACCACGAGTGCCTAGAAGAGCTTCAAAATGATTTTTGATAGCAAAGGCGATCTCATCAGGATCACTGATGGTGTTTCCAGCATCATTGATAATGAATGGGATTGCGTTGGAGCTTCGCCTACCTTTGATTCTATTAATGAAGTAGGAGGAGAAGTGATTTGCATACTTGAGCCAATTGACTTTGCCTAGCTGTTTAGAGGTAGTTTGGAGCTTTGCCATGCTATCAGAGAGAGCTGCCAGGGTACACTTCTCTTGGTGGATGAGGTTTTGGTCGAACATCTGGTTTTGGAGGTGTTGTTGGATGTCAGCAAGCTTGGCACGAAGATCTTGCACATCCTTATGAAGAGGTTCAAGCTTGATACTTTTAAAATTTCAGAGTTTAGGCTTGAGAATCTTAAGCTTGTTGTAGATTCTGAACATGAAGTATCCATCATGCTCAGTTACCCATGCTTCAACCACTATACTAAAAAAATATTCATGTGAAGCCCAACGGTTGTTGAAACAGAATGGCTTTTTGTGGTGGTGTGAGGGAGGGTAAGTTTGGAGGAGGGAATGAGAGTGATTAGAGATGCCAGTGGGAAGGAATATGGTTGTGGAGTCAGGGAAAATGGTGGCCTAGTGATGATTGATTAGGACTCTATCCAGTTTGCACCGGATGTGATGACTTGCTGCTTGTCTATTATTCCAAGTGTAGTGACATCCAGAGTAAGGGTGGTCATGGAGGTGGATGGAGTGGAGACAATTAGCAAGTTCATGAGCAACTGTCAGGGGGCGGATGTCTTTGTCGGTCAGCTTATCAGTGGCATCTACAATGGTGTTAAAGTCGCCCATGAGTGTCTAAGGCCCATGAATGTTGCTGCTGATCTGGGAGATAAAGTTCTAGAGAGTAGCTCTTTCTTGGGCGTTGTTGCATGCATAGATGAAATAGGCTTCAAAAGTGTTGGTATTGCAAGTGGTGGTAATGGTGGTGTGGATGATTTGGTTGGTGGTGATGAGAGGAGTTAAGGTGAGCTTAGAGGGGTCCCACCAAATCCATAAGCGTCACTTGTGGGCAAGAGTGAGATTGGAGTAGTGTTTCCAGTTGGGGAAGAGGGTGAGAGAGAGGTGGTGAAAGTTGTGGGAAGAAGATGAGTTTCCATGATGGCAACAAGGTCAGCTTTAGAGGAGGTGCAAAGATGTTTCAGGGAAGCCATTTTTTTTGGGGGTTATCGAGGCCCCAAATGTTCCAACATAGCATATTAATACTAATCATTGGGGACAATGGTATGAGTTGGTGAAAGACACTTGTCTTGAACAATGTTGGTGAGCATTAAAGAATGATGCACAAGAGTAATTGATGAGAAACCATTTTGTAGGGGAGAGTGTTGAAAAGTGGGAATGAAATTGGATGTGTTTAATGCGGGGGAAAGAGTGGCAGGTCCAGGAGATTGAGCATGCAGATAAGGAGGATTATCTGTGTGGGCAAAAGTATATGGTCGGATGGAGGAAGTAGTTCATAAGGGAGTTGCCTTATCCATGGGAGTAGGGATCGAAGAGAGTGGGCGCGAATTTTGTGGAGCCACTGGATTAGTAGCAGGGGTATTGTGGTGGATGAGTTTAGATGGGTCAGGAGTGGGAAGAATAGGCTCTTGATTACTGTTGTCAACTGTGGGTGGGAAGATTGGGTTAGACGGCCGAGTTTGCTGGTTTGAAGGGCCATTTAGGCTACTGCAGTGATGTTTGAACACAACATTTGGGGCACCTAGCTGGGAGCCAGTTGTAGACAATACTCTGATGCACAACTTCACCATCTTCCCCATGGAATTGTATTTTTCTGATGAGCTCAGTTCTAGCTGAGATTTCCACCATGACACGAGCGAAGGAGAGTTTTTCCTGGTGTGCTGAATTATAATCGGTGAGCACAGGGGTCCCAACTGCTGATCCAATCTTTGCAAGCATCTTTGCAAGTTGATCTCGTTCAATTTGGTGCACTTGTCAACCACTTCTAAAACCCCTTTGGTTGTGAATATTTCACAATAACTCAAATCCAGATCCATGAGTTTCACACACTTTTCAGCTATATCGATCAGAGCCTTATCATCAAACCGTGTCCTAGACGCTACCATCCACTCCAATTTCAATCCTTTACTATCAAGATGAAGATTTGTTAGACTCGAACATCCATCAATTTGCAATTGCCTTATACTGCAACAATTCCTCATCGTCTCCCCAACCGTCTTCCTTGATATCCATATGTAATTGCTCAGTCTCATACTCTCCAAATTAGGGCAAGTTCGCACATTTCTAGCCAAAGACACATCACTCAAACTCCAATTATTTGACAAATCTAGGGCTCTAATTGTAGCAACACTCATCCCAAAACTACTTCTTTTCCCCATCCCAATCTTAGTATCCTTCATTGCAAGCGACTCTAACAAGGGACATTGCTCGATCAAGACGAAGAACGTCGAATCAGAAAGGTTACCGTAGTGGTTGAGCTTCAAACTTGCCGCCTTTGTAAGGTGCTTTGCCAGGTAGCGGATCGAGTCGTCGGTTAGCAAGTTTTTGTTTTTGAGAGCCACGTAATCAAGGGAATCATAGTGTTCCAAGAACGATGTGCCCACAAGAGTGAAACCCTTAGCAATGTGACAAAGCAAGGCTTTTCAATTAGAGATTGGCTTCAACTATATAACCTAGCGTAGCATCAGAAACCTCCATATAGGAAAGACTAATGTCGATCAAGCTCCGAGCACAACCAAGATTCAGGTACGTAGAAAACATTCCATGCAACCCGCCTAATCGAATCGACTCGAGATTCTTGCACGCCTATAATGAGATTACAATCCCTCCAAATTAGGGCAATTTTTCACCCCAATTGACTCAAAATTAGGGCAATTTTCGCATAGCAAAGCTAAAACCTCGTCTATATAGTGACCACTAACGTTATTGAAGTTGACTTTCCTTAGATTCCTTAGCTCCGACAAGGATGAGTTTCGACGTTGCCTGCCCTTATCATCAACAGAAAACCGGTCATAATGATGCGATCCTACCAAGCCTAAGTGTCGAAGAAGAGGACGAAGCCTTGCGCGCACCACATGAAGGCCCAATCACAAGGGCACGCGCTAAGTCCATTGCGAACGCGGTGAATTCTCTAATTCAATGCGTTCAAGCAAGCCTAGGCAACAGTGAGCCCAATCAAGAGAACACGTTCTCCCTTCAAAGGCTCCAAGAGAACACATAGATCGCGTTCAGAGTGCGTCTTCTTTCAACCATTGAATGAACGCGATCATTTCAAACCAGATTACGATCTTCAGCATTGATGAGCATTAATTGAGAATATTCGGCATTAATGGCTGAATCCATTTTTGAATTCAAACGTGATTTGTGTAATTAATGTAATCTTATCCTTATCTTTGCATTTACTTCATAGATGTGGGTCATTAAGACCCTGATTAGTCTTGTATAAATAGGGCCCTCTGGCCATTGTAAAGGGTTTACGTCTAAATCATAATTCAGAGCTTGAGTTTGAGCCATTGTCTCCTCCCTTTGAGTTTTGGGCGTCACAATCTGCTTCTCACCTCCTTCACCGCTTGAATCATCAAGCAAGTCTGCTTCTAATCCCCTTTCTCCAACGACACCGCCACATCCATCTCGCCTCCATCGAGACAACACCATTCCGCTGCCACCCTAAATCCATATCACCCACTTCGCTCCATCACCAAAACACCGCGTTCCACCCATCTCCATCAACGCGTTCTTTCCCATAACGCATCAAATCGGTGCTGCGACTCCCATTGCAAGATCTTGGTCCTCCAAACCCAAGTAGGAACGCATCAACTGGTATCAGAGCCAGGTCTTGTAAGTCGCTACTAAGCTCATTTGTTCACAAATTTTGTTTTTTCATCCATCATACTTGCTTCCGCCACCCCCATTTTCACAATTTTTTTTTCTTCTTCTTCTTCACCCACCTATCGGTCCTACAAGAGAAATCTTGGCCGAATTGCGATACCCTTGCAAATTGGTGTGTTTTGCTTGTTTGAAAATTTCCTTAATTAATTGCGTGTTTCGAAAGTGATTGCAAAAACAACGCGGTGAATACTTGACATATTCAACGCGTTGACCAAAAAAAAAAATATCTACATCAACTTCTTCTCCCCCATCACGACATCAAACGTGATTTCTTTCTTCTAGTTACTTAGCCGTTATTTTTATTTTTATTTTGCTTTCCTTTCAGATCCACTCGTCAATCAATACGAGTTCTTGGATCTGATACAAAAAAAGGAGGTAAAGCCAAAATAAGGCAACCCTCTTTCACCACCAACGGCTAGGCTCATTTCTTAATCTCTCCGCCGTCTAGTGTCTCGCGTGGTGTCTGTCTTGTTTTAACGCGTTCTTTACGCAAGATCTTAAGACAACATTCGTTTGGTTAAGTGGTTTTCACGCTTGCACTTCACACTTGTTGGCTAGCCGGTTAGCCGCCCTCACGGCCAAACAATCCTTATAACCAACGTGAACACTTGTGCCTTCGTAGTGCTTGCTTTATTTGTGCTTCGTTGTCTTTTGTGCTTTGTTACTTGAAATGGAAGGTCAGGATGTTGTAGGGAATGTCGCGGCACAGATTGGTGCCAATGGACAAGGGAACCACCATCCCCCACCCCAAGCACAAGATCCCAACCTTACTCAAGATCCAAACCAACCTCTCATTGAGCTGTCACCGGAGCAGCGAGAGATCCAAGACTTGAGACGTCAACTCGCTGAGGAGCGACAGGAGAAAGAGGCCCTAAGACGCGCTGCTATGCAACAAGCAGACCCCACTATGTAGATCGCGATGAATCCCATGTTTGTGCACAACCCAACTGAAGCGGGCACAAGCAAACAACGCGTAGATAAGGGCAAAGGCGTGATACCCTCAACTTCAAATCCTCAACCACACCTCCAAAGGATCCAGTCGGTGATCGAGAGCAAACAAGGCCATGTCTCTCATCGTGATAGATATGTTCCACAGGCTACTCCAGTCCCCGATGAGGAATACCAAGAAGATGATGATGAACACCAAGGTGAGTACCCCAACGAGTTTGACTTTGATGACAGGTACCACAACATAGATCAACGCGAGGGTGTGACAACCACGCGATCTGGAAGAACTCAGAGGGGAACCCGTGATCCAATGCTGGCGCATCAATCAAACCACAACAAAAAGATGGCGCCGCGCCATAAGCATCACGCTCACACCCCGGTGCCGTTCAATGTGAATGACTATTTGGGCCACCAAAGCGCGCGTGCTCCGCGCTATGGCTCAGATGGTTACTACTCAACCACTCCTCTACCCCAGGATTATTTCGAGGAATTCGATGATGAGGAGATGGAGGACTCCAGGTTGATCAACCTGGGGAACTACCATCCACCACTTGGGGACCCAGCGGAGCTACAAGACAACCCCCAAGACTGGTTCCCTCCAGCCCAACTTCCTCAGAATCAACAGCTTGAACAACGCGTTCTTTGGCGAAACAACCAGCTGTACGATGAGAATCATCGCACTAACAGAGACGCGAGAAGGAACAACAGAGTTCAGGGCCAATTCCAACAGGCGCCTGTCAATCAATATGCTCCACAAGAATTTCCTCCAGCACGATTGCAAAGAACGCGTGACCCCAATGCCCTGCGCCTCAATCGCCACGACATCAAGGTAAAACTTGAACATTTCTATGGCGAATATGATCCCGCTGTTTTCCTTGATTAGTTGCAGGCAACAGAATACACATTGAGGTTCACGTTGATCCCAGAGGAGGATTACGTTAAGGCTGCTACAGTCCACTTTAGGGGTGCCGCGCGAGTTTGGTGGCATCGCTTCGTGGATGACCGCATAAGAAGGAACTTGGTGCCTCTGACTGAATGGCACCAGCTCAAGTTCGTGATGACACAAAAGTACGTGCCCCAGGACTACAAGAACCAAATGCGACTCAACATCGCGATGGCAAAGTAGGGGACCAAGACGCCTCTCGAGTTCTTCTCACAACTCGAGGACATGTACTACAAGGCGTCCATCAGTGTCACGCCATCTACAATGAGAATGAAATTTCTAAGTGGTCTGAACCTCAACATCAGAGACCAGTTAGAAGTATTGCCCATCAAGAACATCAACGACTTGACGCATGCCGCGATGAAGATCCACAATCAACTTGTTCGCAAGCGCCAAGTACCATACCAACAATATGGGCAACGAAGGTATGATTCTAACTTGAGTCAATTGCCTTCAACTAATGTTCGCGGTCCTTCTACAGGGAACTACACAAGTTCTCAGAACAAGCCAGGAAAGATCGCGACAACCCCAGGCACAGTAGCACGCGCTCCCCAAGCAAAGGGTACTCCAACGACCCAAGAAAGAGCTAGTGACATGGAGTGCTACAAGTGTGGAGGCAGAGGGCACATGATGAGGAATTGCCCTAACAACAAGAAGGTCTTGTTCTCCACAGTCTCACAAGGCTATGAGTCGTTCGAAGAAGACGAAGCCGATGAGACATTTGCTGAAGAAGAAGAAGACGAGGAGGCTTACACATGTGAAGCCACCGCACTGAGTGAAGGCACCGCGCTGAGCCTCGTCACCAGGAGAGTGCTTACTGTTAAGGAAGCAACCCTTGTCGATCAACGCGAGAACTTGTTCCACACGCGTTGTTTGGTCAAGACTGCGACCTTAAGCATGATAATTGATGGAGGTAGCTGTTGCAACATAATCAACGAGAAAGTGGTCAACCACTTCAACTTGCCAACTACTCCACACCCACAACCATATGGTCTTCAATGGATCTCGTCGAGTTCAGGTAACACTATAACTCGTCAGTGTCTAATTCCATTTTCAATTGGCCAATACACATATACTGTTCTGTGTGATGTTATCACCATGGACGCGACACACTTGTTGCTGGGGCGTCCATGGCAGTTTGATCGACGCGTTCTTCACGACGGGTATTTAAACACTTATGTGTTTACTTACCACGGGAAGCGCGTCACGCTCTTACCTATGTCGCCGAATGAGATATTACAGGACCAGGTAGAGCGCGAGAGGCAAAAGGCTATTGAGACTGCCAAGAGCCAAGGCAGCCAAAGTACGCGTTCTTCTGGGGAAGCCAAACAAAAGAAAGAGGGGGCTTCTCAGGAAAGAACGCGATCCAAGGAGGTGGCTCAAAACACCAAGGCAGGCACAAATTTGCAAGGAGGTTGTGAGCACATGCTCCTCTTGGCACGACCAAGTGACCTGATGCCTGCTCTCCAAGGGAAGGCGCCTTGTTTCTTACTAGTGCCACAACCAGGTCAAGAAGACGCGCCTAGTCTGCAAGGCATGCCCAGCGAAATAACCCAGCTATTAGAGGAGTTCAAGGACCTCTTCCCTGAGGAGCTCCCACAAGGATTGCCACCACTGCGAGGCGTTGAGCACCAAATTGACTTGGTGCCTAGCGCGTCACTTCCCAATCGAGCAGCTTATCGCGCTGGCCCAGAAGAAACCAAGGAACTTCAACGACAAGTCCAGGATCTACTTGATCGTGGCTACGTAAGGGAGTCCTTAAGCCCTTGCGCGGTTCCGGTCATCCTGGTCCCCAGGAAAGATGGTTCGTGGCGAATGTGTGTCGACTGCCGCGCGATCAATCAGATCACGGTGAAGTACAGACACTCAATTCCTCGCCTGGATGACATGCTGGACGAGCTCCATGGCGCGATGATCTTCACAAAATTTGACCTCAAGAGCGGCTATCACCAGATTCGCATGCAAGAGGGAGACGAGTGGAAGACCGCGTTCAAGACGAAGTATGGTCTTTACGAATGGCTTGTCATGCCATTTGGATTGACCAACGCACCGAGCACGTTTATGAGACTGATGAACCATGTGCTTCGCGAGTTCTTGGGCAAATTCGTCGTCGTGTACTTCGACGACATTCTGGTATACTCTTTATCTCTTGCTGATCATGTTAATCATTTGAGACTTGTTTTGCAGTGCTTGAGAAAGCAAGAGTTATATGCCAACTTGGCAAAGTGTCGCTTTGCTTCCGACACAACGAACTTTCTGGGCTATGTGGTCTCTAAGGATGGTTTGCGCGTCGATGAGGAAAAGATCGCGGCAATCAGAGACTGGCCTACTCCGACGACCCCAACCATGGTGCGAAGCTTTCTGGGCTTAGCAGGTTTTTATCGGAGGTTCGTAAGGAATTTCAGCACAATCGCGGCGCCTTTACATGAGCTGACCAAAAAAGGTGCCGTGGTGATTTGGAAAGAGAGCCACAACAACGCATTCAACGCGTTGAAGGAGGCACTGTGCAATGCGCCACTACTTCAGCTCCCAGACTTCAACAAACATTTCGAAGTGGAGTGTGACGCGTCCAACATTGGCATTGGTGGAGTGCTCCACCAAGAGAGAAGGCCCATTGCGTACTTTAGCGAGAAACTCACTGGGGCCACACTCAACTACCCTACGTACGACAAAGAGTTGTACGCGCTGATTAGGGTCCTGAAGACTTGGCAACATTACCTGTGGCCGCGCGAATTCGTCATTCATTCAGACCACGCGACACTCAGTTATCTCAAGAGCCAAGCACATCTCAGCAGACGCCACGCACGCTGGGTTGAATTCATGGAAACATTTCCATACGTGGTGGTGCACAAGAAAGGTAAAGAGAATGTGGTCGCTGACGCGCTCTCTCGAAGGTATGTGCTCATTTCTCAACTTCAATCCAAACTGCTTGGTTTCTCGTTGATTAAAGAGTTGTATGCGTCTGACTCCTTTTTCAAGCCTATTCTGGAGCAATGCCTTAGGAACCGCGAGGTAGAAACATTATTTTTGTAGGATGGGTTCCTATACAAAGCAGGACGCTTGTGCATTACAAGCTCACCCATCCGGAAGCTGCTGATACAAGAAGCATATGAAGGTCGCGGTCATTTTGGTGTGACAAAGACGCTTGCGGCTCTTCGCGAGCACTTCTATTGGCCCAAGATGACAGCACAGGTGACGCGCTATTGCAAGAGTTGTATCACCTGCCAACGCGCAAAGTCCACTTCCCATCCTTATGGCGTTTACACACCACTGCCAATTCCTCTAGCGCCATGGGAAGACTTGTCGATGGACTTCATCACTGGCTTGCCTGTCTCCAAACGAGGTAAAGACTCTATCTTTGTAGTGGTAGATAGGTTTAGCAAAATGGCACATTTCATCGCGTGCAAAACCACACAAAGCGCTTCCGAAATTGCCGCATTGTTTTACGACAACGTGGTAAGATTACATGGAATACCGCGTTCTGTGGTCAGTGACTGCGATACCAAGTTCGTGTCAATTTTCTGGAGAACTCTTTGGGGAAAACTTGGTACAAAGCTGTTATATTCTACCAGTTATCACCCACAACAGATGGTCAAACTGAAGTGACCAACAGGACGCTTGGCGCCTTACTTAGGGCGATGCTGAAGACCAACCCAAAAGGTTGGGAGGACTTACTTTCTACTGTCGAGTTCTCTTATAACAGGTCAAGGCACTCGGCGACCAAGCACGCGTCCTTTGAGGTTGTTTATGGCAGGAACCCGCTTACTCCGTTGGACCTGCTGCCGCGTCCTTTGAAGGACAATGAACATCCAAGTGCGGCAAATCAGGTGCGATGGATTCAAGAGTTGCATCATAGAACGCGCGAACAGTTGGAGCAACGCGCTGATGAATATACCAAGCAACACAGAAAAGGACGCAAGCGCGTCATTTTTACTCCAGGTGACCTGGTTTGGGTGCATCTTCGCAAAGGTCGATTCCCCGCAAAAAGGAAGTCCAAGCTTGCGCAGCGTGGAGATGGCCCATTTGAAGTGCTCAAGGCAATTGGAGATAATGCATATGAGATCGCTCTTCCCTCGGATTATGGCGTCCACAACACTTTCAACATTGCAGACTTGGAGGCATACGTGGATCCAGAAAGCGATGATGGTGAAGCGGGGACGCTTCACAGCCAAGTGGGGGAGGGTGATGCGATCCTACCAAGCCTAAGTGCCGAAGAAGAGGACGAAGCCTTGCGCGCACCACATGAAGGCCCAATCACAAGGGCACGCGCTAAGTCCATTGCGAACGCGGTGAATTCTCTAATTCAACGCGTTCAAGCAAGCCAAGGCAATAGGGAGCCCAATCAAGAGAACACGTTCTCCCTTCAAAGGCTCCAAGAGAACACATAGATCGCGTTCAGAGTGCGTCTTCTTTCAACCATTGAATGAACGCGATCATTTCAAACCAGATCACGATCTTCAGCATTGATGAGCATTAATTGAGAATATTCGGCATTAATGGCTGAATCCATTTTTGAATTCAAACGTGATCTGTGTAATTAATGTAATCTTATCCTTATCTTTGCATTTACTTCATAGATGTGAGTCATTAAGACCCTGATTAGTCTTGTATAAATAGGGCCCTCTGGCCATTGTAAAGGGTTTACGTCTAAATCATAATTCAGAGCTTGAGTTTGAGCCATTGTCTCCTCCCTTTGAGTTTTGGGCGTCACAATCTGCTTCTCACCTCCTTCACCGCTTGAATCATCAAGCAAGTCTGCTTCTAATCCCCTTTCTCCAACGACACCGCCACATCCATCTCGCCTCCATCGAGACAACACCATTCTGCTGCCACCCTAAATCCATATCACCCACTTCGCTCCATCACCAAAACACCGCGTTCCACCCATCTCCATCAACGCGTTCTTTCCCAGAACGCATCAAATCGGTGCTGCGACTCCCATTGCAAGATCTCGGTCCTCCAAACCCAAGTAGGAACGCATCACATAATCATCATTGATGCTAGAATAGCTCAATCCAACTCATGCAAGTTGGGAAAAAGATGCGCAATTGTCTCTAAAACACCATAGTGGATGTAGGTGTTCGAACGCATCTTGAACGACTTGACACCGTTACGCATGGAGGAAGACTGATCAGCGCTACTTTGTAGGGTTTAACTAGGAGTTGTTACTGGTGTTTTGGGTACCATTTGGAGATGTTTAGAACGTATTGTAGAGATTGGAGTTGAGAAGTAGAAGTGCGGATATGGTGGGTTGGAGGAGCTTAAATGAAGATATATTGAAGAGAGAAGGAAGCCACCCAAGAAGACGAAGAATAGACCCAGTTGGGTCTATGGAAGCCGCCGCGACCGCGGGCGAGGAAGAAGAGTGATCGCGGCAAAGTCGAGAGGAAATGAGCAGAAAAGTCCATTTTCCGCGACCGTGGAAAATCCCTTCAGCGAGACAGGTCGAGAGCAGATTTGATATTTCCGCGACCGCATAATTCTTTCCGCGATCACGGAATGGCACGGCAGCCTCCCCGCGTTTCTTCGTCCGAAGTTGCTTTAGTTACTTTTTCCGACTTTATTTTACTATTATTATTTCGATACTTTATATTATTTTCCTTTTAGGATTTGTTTCGTTATCTTTTAGCATTAGTTTTAGGGTTAGGTTATTTAACCTAGTTTCCCTTTCATTGTTGAGGATCACGTTACATCGTTGTTTCCATTGAGTATTGTTTTTCCTTTGAACTATGAAGAACTAAGCACTTTTGCTTAGTCCGACGATTGAAGCCTTCAATTGATATACGGTTGTGAGATTCTAATTCTATTTCTTTTCCTTTGAATGTATTGATTCTCTTGTGCTTCATCTCATTGATTATTATTGATTTCGCTTGTTGGACGCAACTAGTTGTTATTGGTAATTGTCTATTGCTAGGGTTTGGTAATTACTGTTTGAGTTACCTAATTCATGTGTAGCAACTGCAATACTCTAAGAACTGTTTCGGACTAGTTTATTGTAGAGAGAATTAATTGCATGCAATAGTATGACTGTTTGCTACTCTTGCATGTATCTATCTAAATTCCTGTGCTCATTGCTGCTGTTGAATTGAATTGTGAGGTTTTTATGGTTATTTAATAGTTAGTATTCTCAGGGTCTGTTTGTCATGTTTATAACTCACGAAAATGAATAGGAACATTCATAGGAAGGAATTAGAGAGAATCTAGGATCAACCAATCAAATGAATGATTGATATTTGTTTGGCTAAGTGTTTTTCCCCAATTGATTTCAACCTTTTCTTTTGTTTACTTTGCTTTGTTTACTTGTTTCACAACAATCAACCAATTCCCCCCTTTGTTACCTTTGACATACGACTTTGCACTCTGAAAGATTATTTTCTCCTATAGGATTCGACCCTTGCT
Source organism: Rheum nobile (assembly GCA_027886185.1). NCBI lineage: Eukaryota > Viridiplantae > Streptophyta > Magnoliopsida > Caryophyllales > Polygonaceae > Rheum > Rheum nobile. The sequence continues at coordinate 11,943,144 of WOAB01000011.1, forward strand.
TGCCTTTGCTACTTGTTTAGGTTTGTTTAGGATTATTTTATTTAGGCGCCGACAACGTCTATCAAAGACCATTGCTTGAATCTGCTGATGATGATCTGTCGACGGTGATTGGTCAAATCTAGGGTTTCAAGATGATAGTTGAAATCGACGATTTGGTGTATAACTGGATCCGGGTTGTTGGAGAGTTTGGAGAAGGAGATGTGTTTGATGTTTGGGTATCGGTGGAGAAGGGATGGGAGGAAGGAATTGTTGAAGATATTTAGGGTTTGTTTGTAGAGATTTGTGATTGAGAGGAAGGTTTTGGATATGAGAGATAAGGGTTCCAGGTGGCGTTCATCGTCGTCGCTGAGGTAAGAAATGATTTGTTCCCACATTTCTAATGGAAGGTCAATTGAGGGTTTGGTCATGAACGCCATTGATGTACATGCAAGGTGTATGCAGGTGAGAAATATATCGTCTCCTAATATTAGGGTTTAACCATTTATGTAACTATCAAGTTAGGAATCTATACATTTATATATAAAAATAAAAGGATATTGAATATAAAATCATAGAGTTTTGTATAATTTTATTTCATTAATGAATAATTAATGTCTGCTATTTCATTTTCTCAGTTAACAAGATGCGACAAAAGTTTCAAAAATGTTATCTTTCATATGTTTATAAATTTCTAAAATAACTAATTAAGAAGGGGTTTGATCAAATGAGAATGGGACTTATGGTGTAAAATGAGAATAAATCTCTACTCTTGGATGGACTTCTATTCAATGGTGGAGATAAAAGCTTCATTTAAGTAGTCATCTACGGTCAACTCTGGCGTTGACCGTCAGATTCTGGCGTTGGCCGTCAGACTCCGGCGTTGACCGGTCAAACATATTTTATTTGTCCAAAATATGTTTTTTTGGGCAAAATTTTTATTTTCTGGGCCAAAATTTTCTATGCACGTTCCTTGCTAAAGTTATGCACATTTCAGCAAGATTTCATGTACTTTTGACCGACGTTAACCGGTCAACTTTGTATCTAGGACAAATTTTCTATGCATATTTAGTGTTAAAGTTATGCACATTCACGCAAGATTTCATGCACTTTTAACCGTCCAAGCTTTTTCTCTCCAAAAATGTTTCTCTTCGGGGCCTAGATTTTTTACCGCACATTCAGTGCAAACATTATGCACATTCAATTCATTTTGCATGCACATACAGGGCGTTACGTGTGAAGTGCATACGTCTATGCATGTATGTGCATGAATAATGGCTTGTATGTGCACATGATTTGTACTAGCATATACAATGCAAACATTATGCACATGCAAGCCAATTTGCATGCACAACAGTGCATTACGTGTGAAGTGCATATATGTGTGTATGTGCATGAATAATGGCTTGTATGTGCACCTAATTTGCACTATGAGTGCATATATCGGGTTTGTGTTGAAAATGTGCATGAATTTTAGATCGTGTTTGGATGAATACTAAAGTGCATGATTTTTTGCATGCATGTGTACATAAAATAGTATACATATGCATTTATTTTTGTGTTAGATGTGAAATTCATTTAGTTTTTTAACATGCATTGTTTTTTTTTCTTCAAAACTGCATGGAATTCATGATGGAATGTCCATAACTTTGGCAAGGAATGTGCATAGAAAATTTTGGCCCAGAAAATGAAAAATTCGCCACAAAGAAAATAATTTTGGGCCCGAAAAAAAAAATTGGTCGGTCAACGCCGGCGTTGACCGCCTGAGTCCGGCATTGATGAGAAAAGAAAAGTTTGACCAAGGGGTCATATGCATGGCACATACCCCTTTTAATAAAAGTGTGATCCAAACCCTTAAATTTATCTTCATCCAAGGACCATAGAATCATTCTCATTTTACATCATATAAATCATTCTCACATGATTCAATTTCAATTAAGACATTGTTGTTATCATCACATAAACCCGATAGGATCGGATAAACATCAATTAAAGTGTAATATAAAATTATGGGAAAACATAAGGTAACTAATAGATTTCAGATAAGTTATATATATATATAGAGAGTCAGGCTCCGGTGAAACGGATGCTTACGGTGAAACGTGAGGAGGAATGAGAGCCAACCATTTTGGGACAATGGAAGGCTATGATGGAACATCCATCATAGCAAACATACACCCTCTCACACACAATCACACCCCATGATCAACATCTGACCATTGACCGGTCAATGATCAACGGTCAGTTTGACCGGTCAACGGTCAACGTTGACCATTGACCGGTCAAACTGACTTTTGTCCAATTTTTTTTTAACAATTTTTTTTTAAAAATATATTTTTTATTCTTGTTTTTCTACACGTTTTTATCATAAAATTGTCATTAAAAAAGTTGAACAATTCCTTATTAAATTTGAACAATTGTATATCAAAAGTTGAACAAAGTTTTTTGAACAATATATAAAGTTGAACAATTGTACAAACAAAGTTGAATAATTGTATCTTAAAGTTGAACAATTTCATTTTATGGTTAGACGACTGTTTCACTAAGCAATTTTTATTTTTATTTTTTTTGGGCAAGTTTTTTTCTTCATTTTTTTTTATTGTTTTTCTACACGTTTTTATCATAAAATTTTAATTAAAAAAGTTGAACAATTCCTTATTAAATTTGAACAATTGTATGTTAAAAGTTGAACAATATTTTTTTGAACAATATATAAAGTTTAACAATTATACCAAAGAAGTTGAACAATTGTTTCTTAAAGTTGAACAATTTTATTTTTATGGTTAGACGACTGTTTCAGTAAGCAATTTTATTTTTATTTTTTTTGGGCAAATTTTTTTCTTCCTTTTTTCCTTGTTTTTCTACAAGTTTTTATCATAAAATTATAATTAAAAAAGTTGAACAATTCTTTAATAAATTTAAACAATTGTATGTTAAAAGTTGAACAATGTTTTTTGAACAATATATAAAGTTGAACAATTGTACGAACAAAGTTGAACAATTGTATCTTAAAGTTGAACAATTTCATTTTTATGGTTAGACTATTTCACTAAGCAAATTTTAGTTTTTTTTCTTCCTTTTTTTCTTGTTTTTCTACACGTTTTTATCATAAAATTATATTAAAAAAGTTGAACAATTCCCAATTAAATTTGAACAATTGTATGTTAAAAGTTGAACAATGTTTTCTAAACAATATATAAAGTTTAACAATTATACCAAAAAAGTTGAACAATTGTATCTTAAAGTTGAACAATTTTATTTTTATAATTACACATTTGTTTTGACTAAGCAATGGTTAGTTTTGTTTTTTGTTTTTTTGGCCAATTTGTTTTCAGAATAAAACATTTTTAATTTTTTTTTGTTTCCTTACATGCTTTCCTCATAAAATTGTTTCTAAAAAATTGAAAAATTCTCTATTAAATTTGAACAATTGTATCATACAAGTTGAACAACTTTTTTAACAATATATAAAGTTAAACAACTGAACCAGAAAAGTTGAACAATTTAGATTGCATGAAAATTCAAACTTATAACAAAAGATAAATTGGGCAATACTTCATTAAAATTTTAACAATTGTCAAATAAACTTGAAGTTTTTTTTATAACGTAATATAAACATAATACAACTAAAAAATGTTCAAAACATAAACCCTAAATCCTAAATGTGTAGATAAATAAAAATAGAAAATGGCAAAAACGGCCATGCACAACTAAAAAATTATTTAAAAAATGAAATTGTTCAACATTGAGAGACAATTGTTCAAATTTATATACATAGCGAATACAGTTGTCGAACTATAAAAATGAAATTGTTCAACTTTAAGATACAATAGTTCAACTTTTCATATACAATTGTTCAACTTTAATATTGTTCGAATTTTAATTGTGCAATTTTAAACATACAATTATTCAACTTTAAGAACTAATTGTTCAATTCTTTTCATATAAATTTTATAATGAAAACGTGTATAAAAAAAATTTAAGAAAAAAATTATTATTTTTAATAATAATAAAAAAAAATATTTGACCGTTGACCGGTCAACACTGACCGTTGACCGGTCAACGCTGACCATTGACCGGGATTGAGTGTGATAGGGTTTATGGTAATATTAAAATGAATGATCTAGAATGCTCCTCACGTTTCACCCTAAGGGTGCTCCTCACATGAAGCTAACTCTATATATATATATATATGCAATTCACATTTAATATAGGAAAATACATAGTTTTAATATGTGGTAATAAAATCTATATGGTAAAATTCTTTGCCACGAATGCTTAAGGCAAGTAAGCAATTACAATCTGTCTAATAGTGGCCAATAAATAATCTGAACATACACTTTAACATTCATTCGTAAATTTTTTAAAGAACTGTAGAAGCATGCCTCCCAAATATACTGGCGAAGAGACTTCCTTTTCTTACACTAACATTATTCATTCGTAAAAAAATGATCATGAAAGAAGGCAAAACCTCCCAAAACATTAATCATATATAATTGAGAAGAAAAATATATACTCCAAACTGAACCACATACAATTGAGATGCATACATGAAAACTACAAAACAGTATCTAACTCCTATTACTTTATACACAAACATTATGTACACTTTGGTGCATAAAATGGTAGAACGTTGTGAGCTGATTTGTGAGTTTCCGTCTTTACACGACAATTTTTGTAATCCTTTTCTTTATTAATACATTTACCGTTTAAAAAAAAAAGAGTTGTTTTTTATCTAATAAATTTTATTATGCGAATTATACGGATATAATTCGACCACGCCTTTTTTTTACTTGTTCGCACGTTCACATTTTAAAATCCGTTCGCACCAAACACTTTTTCATGATAATTATGAGTTATATACTTGGTTTATATTAGGATCACATAATTAATAGTATACTTTATAAATCAGATCTGAGAAAACTGGTCCTTACCTTAACATTAGACATGTCAATCGGGTCGGTCAAGTCGGGTTCGGTTCAGTTATTTCAGGTTCGGGTTGAGAACATATCGTGTCATTTTGGATAATAGGTCAAGTCGGGTCGGGTCATTACATGTCAACGGGCGGTTCAGGTTGACCAACGGATCAAGAGCATCATTTTTTAAATATTTTGTCCACTATTTAAATATTATTAAATAGTTACAAAGTAATTTAAATATGACAAAATAAGTTAAAATGAATTTAAAAAAAAATTAATTATTTTAATGTAATTGATAATAGTAGACCAAAATCATATTTTAATTTTAGTTTTAATTTATATTGTATTAATTTTTTTTTAAAAAGAATTATAAAAAAAAATATAAGTACAACAATGTTCTTTTTTTAGGATAATTGAGCATATTACCATTATTTACTTCATTTATCATATATATATATATATTATGTTATATTTTCTTAATACTCCACATTTATTCATTAATCGGGTCGGGTTGGTCGGGTTCAGTCTCCGTAAATTCGGCTTACCAAAAATTTCAATCAGATTGGGTCGGGTCCAAAAATGGATCGATCAGATCGATAAAACAAATTCGATCACTTTTTGACAACTCTAGTTAACATGAATGAATCATCCTTCATTAGAAAAAAAACTATTTAATCGGAGGATGGCTATAGATATAATGCAAGACCAACCAACACAAGAGAATAACTAAGATTGCAATTACATACATGAAAAACTAATAATTACAAAAAGCTACAGAAGGAGATGCTAGACAAACTAAAACACTGGAAACTTACAATTACTAATACGATATCTGTTTTGGGGTGAAAAGATCAATAACCTAAATCGCCTTAGACGGGGTAACAAGTCGATCGAGTAGAACACAATAAATCCAAACCCAATGAACAATCAACTACGTACGAAATAGGAGCAAGATTATATGATGATATATTGATTAAGTGATGACAAGAATGAGACAAGATACAACTTATCCTCTAGGTGCAGAAGACCAGGTCATGTCCGACCAACCACTCTAGTGTTCGATCGTTGGTGGTCGAGTGTTATTGCCAAAAGAGCTAAACGAGAACCAGTAGGTTAGCAAGCTTTGCGAGAGTTGAGTTGATGAGTATTGATGTGTCCGTAATCGTAGCCCTTTCATGCCTTATTTATCGGATCCTTCTCTTCGTCGGTCTTGTTACCGTTACCATGAGATCTTTCACTTAATTCCTCTGCATAATCTTTGGGATCTTGTATTTAATGAGGCTTCTAATTCGTGTTTGAACCAGCTACCGTTTGTGTAACACCCCCAAATCTTAACCCATTTGAAAAGGTATTACCGCCAGTGACCTCGGTTTTCCTCACCAAAGCCACCCAAGGCTTTACCGTTTAAATACAATCCATGAAACACTTATGATACAAAATCATCATAATATTCGATTAAAGCATGAGTCCCAGAATTACATCCCAATTCCGAATAGGACTAAATACAGAGTTAAACAAAATACAGCGGAAGTCTTTCTTAAAATATACAAAAAGGGGTTGTGATCGCCATGATCACCTGCCCAAGGTTCTCAACCTGATTAAAACATTAACAACATCCAAAAACCACCGTCGTCTTCATAGTCATTCTAGTCTCCTCATATCTGCGCTCTATCTGATGTGCCGAATCGGACGGATGACACCAGCCAACCATGCAGAGAACAATTTTGGTTGGTTAGTCTAATGAAAGACCATGCAAGGGCACAAAGCAGAAGGTTCGAAGTAGTCGTATTAGGTTAGACTCATCGTCCCTCGAATAACAGTCGAGTACGATAGTCAACCACCATACTGCTACTGGAATACAGCAAAAGGCATGCACAAGAGAAGATTCTGGAAGACCGAATCTTCCCAGAAATCAACTCGAAAGAAGACTCTAACGAAATGAGTCTTATAGGAAGATATGACAAAGTCTGGAAAATCACAGAATCACAGAATTACAGAATTACAGTATCGCATTCGAGCGACTAAAAGTTAAGACGAGCTTTCCTAGCTGCACTAGCGCCTAGCTACACTACTCGCCCAAGGTATATTAATTATGTGCGACAACGGCACTTATCTTATGATATTCTCAAACGCACAACACGTTATAAGCTTTTAGATATATGTTTCGTCATGAGGGACATATATTGAAGGGAATCCTTCCCAAGGTTTGTGATACTAGCTAAGTGCACCACCTCTATACTCGTGTATCAGAGGTTGGGTCATGACCATCCATGTGGTATTAGGTGGGGTCTAGCCACCTCTCTACCAAATTATAAAGAAACGACTGGATCCCAACGAATCCAACGTTCCTAACTACTGGTGCTAACTAAACAGTTCAAGCACAACAATAGTCCACAAACATCAACATAACCGCCCTCAAGGCTATCAACATAAATATATATATATTCATAATAGCGTTGTTCTAACAAATATACAACCTATTATAATATCATATTTTAGTTCTCCAAAACAATTAACAAAACTGTTCGCAGACGAACACAATATTCATTCCAAATTAATTACTCAATTAAACAACTGATAATTAATGGAAACATGGAATGATGAGCAAGAGCGAACTGCCACTTGCCTTAAATCCGCAGAAGCTTAACGAAGCTAGGTACGACGAGAACTGGTTTCCGGGCTCGAAGCAGGGACAGATCTGGCAACACAGATTCCTTTGAATCGACCCATAAAGAAACCCTAAGTTAGATTCGACAACAACGAGTACGAATCTAAAGAATAACGGAAGAAATTGAAAGGAACGAAGCCCAATCGAAAGCCACAGAAGCCAAGGCCGAAACAAGCCAAGAGCTTCTGGACAGCGGTCGCCGCCTGCCTTACGGCGGGCGCCGCTACGAACACCGGGAAAATTACGAGAGGCACAAAACTCACCGACGACGATCGTTTTGCCTCTCCTTTGCCTTGCTTTGGATTCTAAGCTTTCAAGGGCCTCCAAAGCTTCACTTTGCAACTGGAATAACACCAAATAGAGCTCCGGCGATTGATTGTGAATTATCCGGTGAAACTTGGATTTCCGGCGAGATGATTGTGAGGGAGATTGAGCTTCGGATTTGTGCTCAATTCAGCTCCCAAATCCTCCATTAAATAACCAAAACTCTAGTGGACAACCAAGGGCACATGGAGGGCTAAGATTGGAGGTCACCCGATTCGCCGACCATCACGGAGTCAAGCCGGCGAGGCAGGGCTAGGCCTGCATCTAGGCGGCGGTCGCTGCCCATTTTGGCCTGCGGCGGTCGCTGTGTTTTGGCCTGCGGCAGTCGCTGCTTTTTGGCGCCACTTGCCAACTTGCCGGGAAGAGGATGACGATGTCAGAGCCTGTCAGGAGGCGGTCGCCGCCTGCCTTACGGCGGTCGCCGCCAAGCCCATTTTTCGTCCGTTTAAGCTTGGAACAATAAGGTCTTAATCCGGGATAAATAATAATCGTACACGAACGAGTATTAAGTCCCAAAATACATCGATTGTATATTATTTCACTTAGAAAAATATTACAGAGATTAAGAACATTACAGAATGTCTTTCTGTCTCCGAAATTAAATCGACGTACACAACAAACGTTCAGGTAATTTCCAAAATACCCTTACAGAAATACGGGGTATCACAGTTTGCTGAAGGATCGAGCCGTTTATAGCTCGGGAGAAATTTCCGGGATCAATCGAGCTTATGCATTGATGAGCATCTAACGCTCTTCTTCAAACTCCTTGGCCCATTTCTTAGGTGAGATGGCCCAATCTGATAGGCAATGCATTCTGGGCCCAACAATAGCCCCAAGTCGTTTTGGGCTCAAGGCAGCTATGGGCAGGAGCCAAGACGACTTCCACTCTGCACGATCTCCACCATCCGTTTGGGCGCGACATGCGAGGGCTAACGTGGCGACGATCGCGCAGCGTGATGAGACGTCCTTCTCTTTCAGCCTTTCCTCCATAAATTCGAAGCAGGCTTGATGATTTCCTTTCATCTTCTTTCTTCGACTTTCTCTGTTCTTCACTTCGGTAGGTTTTCAAGATTTCCCAAAAATTGCTTTCTGATTTCCCCCTCTCTCTATACTAGACATGGTTTCTAGTAGTTTCGCCGAATCATCCGCCACTTGCTCGAACTCGAGCAAGAACGAAACCCCCCCTTTTTCTGCTAAAGGAGGGTGACGCTCTAACGGGGACGCTAATGGAGGCAGAACTGGAACAAATCCTTCAAGTCGGAGGCTTTCCTTCTAAGACGGTTGCAAGGTTACCGTACCCTGACGAGAGGGCCGATGCTCGATATGAGGGATGGATCTGATTTTATGCCTATCCGTTTCAGATAGGGCATAAGTTCTCGTTCACTCCCCTTGTTTGAGACTTCTTGGCGACTCTGGCGCTTGAGCCGTGTTAGGTTATGCCACAAGCGTGGCAAATCCTTAGAGTTTTGGATCTGTTGAACTTACAGTCTAGGGCTGGTTTCAATTTCGACGCTTTGTGGTATAACTATTCCTTGGGGTCAAAAAGCTCTTCTCGGGTTCAACTACGCATTCGTCAGGGTCGAAAGCCCTTGGTGGCCAATCTTTATGTGAATGACCGCAGATGGGGGTCAAAGTTTTTCTTCGTTAAGCGATCGTCTCTGGAGAAGGGGGGTGACTGTTTGTTTTTGCTGACGGAGTGGCGGGTCGAGAGTATGTATCTTTCTCTGATTTCCGCTTGTCAAACATGTTTTAACTTTTTGCTTACCTCTTCTTTTTTGTAGTCCCTGAAGATGAAGATTTGGAAGTGGATGCTAAATCGAAGGGCCTGACTAACATCATTCTTGGGATCCCGTTGTCGGAACGGAAGTTTGTGAATGCCAACCTGCTGTCCGTTGCTCCCACAACTCAAGACGTTATGTCGACCCCATCGTCATCTCGTGTTAAGTGTAAGTTTTTTGTTTGAATCATGTGTTTTCTGTCACGCGTCATATTCGTAACTTATGTTTTGTCTGGTATGACAGCGTCTCCCGTTGGTCGGTCGAGTGCTCGCTTAAGGGGAGTATCTGGGAAGGGTTTAATTGAGCAGAGGCTGGCGGCAGCCAGGGCCTCATCGAGCAAATCGACACCGGCCGAGTCGTCTCTCCTAGATAAAGTCGGTATGAAGAGGAAGATGGTCGTCTCTTCTGATGCTGAAAAGGTTGTCGTGGACACCTCGAAGAAGAGATCGGTGGTCCCTCCCGGTATCGAGAAGATTGATCTGGTCGGGCGATTGATTGCTGACTTGTTCCATGCTCAAGATCCAGCTTTGAAGTCTGAGGTTGACGGTGTTTCTCCTTTGGACTGTATTGGCGAGGCGGGCTGTTCTGCATGGAAGGTAAAATGTCTTGTCGAGTCTTATGTATATATGTTTTATTTTTTGAAAATTGGCGGATTGTGTTTTTATTTCTTTTTTTTGCTTCATGTTTTCCAGACTTTTCAGTTTCTCTTGGGTGCTTATTCCGGCGTGAAGGAGATGGTCGCTAAAGCCGAGGACGGGGCTGCTAAGTCAGAGTCCGACTTGGTATCTTTGAAGACCAAGGTGGAAGGGGCTGAAAGTCGCTTGAAGGACGCTGAGCGCCGCTTTGCTAGGGAGTTGAAAACTTGCCAAGATAAATTGGAGAATTGTCGGAATGAGCTTAGCGAGAGTCAGAGCAGTGTTGAAGAGAGGGTCAAGCATGCCAGAATCGATGTTGGTCGGGTTGTAGGCAACGTGGGTGCCTTTTATGCGTTGAAGTCGCGTGTTGAAATGATTAAGGAGTTCGAGGAGGGTAAACATGAGGCCTGGGATTTGAAGACAAAGAGGGAGAACATGGATACCCTGTTTCCTAAGGGGAATCCAGGTTCGGAGTTGTTCTAGCTGGCTGGTGTCAAAGAGGAGTCTCCGGACGAGAGTGCCGGTGAAGACGAGATTCGTTCCAGCGACACCATTCCTAACGTACCGATCGAGCCCCATCCTTCCTCCGACCCGACTCCTAATAAAGATAATGATGCGACTCCTGACCCTTGACTTTTTCTTTTCGTGAATGATTTGTGGTCCCACCTGTGTGTGGGTGAAATATTTTATGGTTTGGCGACCCGTCTACCATCGCGGGTCGCATAATATGTTTTTAGGAAATGTTTGAAGTCATACATGTGTGTAGGCAGACAATATGTTTTGGCGACCCGTCCATCATCGCGGGTCGCATGAATGTAAAAAGAATTAGACTCTCTTTATTATTGGTGTAATCTATTTTACAAAGGATTGACCTTGTTCTACGTCTGAATGTTTGTCGGACTCTTTTTAGAAAAGATAGTCACGCCGCCTTTGACTCATTTCGGATTTGCCTGTATGCTCCGTCGAGTAGGGCTTTCCGTGTCATGTAAGAAAAGGGAGGCCTGTAAGTGTATACGTTTATGTTTAGTCATGACTTGTATTATGACGAGGAGGGGAGCAATATGTTTTTATTGCGTAAATGTAATAAGGTGTTGACCTTATGTATTGTATAAGGCAGGCGGTGTGCCGGCGTGCCTCTGGTATTCATCTCCTCGTGTTCCGATCGATCGTGTAAATGTAGTGTAAGTGCTTTTTGTGTGTGACTGGATCCAGCTTGTCTTCGTGTTTTCCTGTACTCATGGTCATAAGAACGTGTCTTTGCTAGACATAAGTGTTAGGTTCATGGAATAGAATCGGGTTGTAATGAAAAATAATATGTGAAAAATGAGGGGGTTCTAGTGTCTTACCAGATGAGGTTAGAAGTGATATAGCTTTAGATGTGTGGTGTTCCAGCTTCTCGGGATTGGTTGTCCGTCTTTATCTTCTAGTCGATATGCTCCTTGTCCGACTACTTCTTTGATGAGGTAGGGACCTTCCCACTGGGGTGCGAGCTTGACGTCGGCCGGATCTTTGGTGTTTTAGAATGTCTTTCTGAGGACCCAATCGCCAACTTTGAAGACTTTGGCCCGAACGTTCTTGTTGTAACTTCTCGCGACTTGCTGCTGAAACCTAACCATCCTAATTCTAGCTTTTTCCCTAGTCTCGTCGATCGTGTCTAAGTTGTGTGCCAGTTCGACATCGTTTTGTTCAGGCGTCTGGAGACCATAACGAGCTGTCGGGACTAGCAATTCGGCAGGAATGACCGCTTCGCTTCTGTAGACAAGTGAGAACGGTGACTGTCCGGTTGCGTTCTTTGGAGTGGTCCTGTCGGACCAGAGGATGAGGGGAAGTTCATCCGTCCATTTTCCCTTAGCCCCTGTGAGGCGTTTCCTGAGGTTGTTGATGATGATTTTGTTACTGGACTCGGCTTGTCCGTTGGATTGCGGGTATCGAGGATTGGACATGACCAGCTTGATGTTCCACTGGTCGCATAAGGCTAGAGTTTTATGACTGATGAATTGGGAGCCATTGTCGCACATAATCTTTGATGGGACGCCAAATCTGCACATGATGTTGCGTTTTATAAGTGAAATGACATGTTGATCTTTTACCTCTCGATATGCTTCTGCTTCAACCCATTTGGAAAAATAATCTGTCATGGCGAGGAAGAAGACCTGTTGGCCCGACGCCGGTGGGAGTTTTCCGACGATGTACATTCCCCACCTCATGAAGGGCCATGGTGCTAGAGTCGGATGGAGGAGCTCTGAGGGTTGATGTGGAACTGGTGCGTGTCGTTGACATGCATCGCATTTCTTGGTGTAATCCATCGCGTCTCTATTCATCGTGGGCCAGTAGTATCCCGTTCGTAGGGCTTTCCCCGAGAGGCTTCGTCCTCCAGTGTGGTTGCCATACTCTCCTTCATGTAATGGTTGCAGGATACGTTCGACCTCTGGAGTCTTGAGACATCATAGGAGTATCCCTGTGGCAGATCTTTTGAACAAGACATCACTTATAATGTTGAAGGACAGAGCTCGTACCTTTAGCCTTTTTGCTTCTGTTCTGTCATTGGGCAGGATGTCGTCTTTTAGCCATTTGACGTAAGGTAGTGTCCAGTCGTCATGACTATTGACGATGTCTTCTTCTGGCCGGTCGCCTACCTCCAATGCGACAAGCTCTTCCAACGGTGTGCTATGATCCTTGGGTGTTTGACGTGGCCGAAATATACAATGCAAATATTGTTGAATGACCTAGTCAAAGTAAAAGTCCTAACAACCTACTAAACAGATGTATAGCAAGCAAGTAAGGGTCGAACCCACATGGAAGATCTGATGAAGTATGCAATTATGATTAACAAGGGGGTTTTGGTTATCAAGCAGAGCAAAGTAAACAAGTTTAGTTAATTTGAGAATATGATTGGGGAAGTAGTTCCACTAGAACGAGATCCACAATACAGAGATGTAATTTGATCACAGAAACCTATTAAATCCAAGTTCTTTCACTATTGTTATGGTTGTTCCCACCCTGATCTTGATTAACTACCAATTCAGACAGTTGTTGATAGTACTTACTACAATATCAATGGAAGAAAACCTTACCACTAATAAAGCAATAGCAATGCATACAAGGATATAGAATACATGCAAATAGAAGAAAACCTTACTACTTAACATGCAAATGATTCTCACTAACAATTGCGCACTCGTATTCCACTATATGCAACAATCGTGTATGCTACTAGATATGCACTCATATTCCACTATATGCAAACCCTAGCAATTGATAAATATTACTCAACTGTTGGATCGTTAGAGTTACATCTGAGGGAACAAAAGCTTTGTTCCCACAGAAGTTGCAGTGGATAACTATAGTAAGAAAGATAATAGAACGAACTCACGATGTATAGTGGAAACCCTGATTAGCAAAACTAGCTTCTCAAGGAAAAACCACTACCTTCAAGCTTCCGCTTGAGAGGATTTTGAAGTGTGTACTTGTCTTATTGATTTCTTGTTTGATTACACTTGTAGCATGGACTCCAAAACACTAGACCTCTCTGCTAGATTCGAAGATCACTCCTACAACGATGAATCCAAACTCAACCCTCAAAGACTTACACACACCTCACTCCTTTTCTTTCTCAATTTTCATTCTCTCTGTTTTTCCCGTCGTCTATGTTACAAAGAAATGAATCCACACATCTCTTAAATACAACTCGACTAACCCTAAAAGTAACAAGATAAGATTTATCCAATTAAGATAACAAGAAGATATGATTTGATAGAGAGAATAATATCCCAGCCGTCCATATTAATTAAGGAAAAGATTCCTTCAATTGATATAAACGGATAAGATAGAATTCTCTCTCTCCAATTATCTTATCTTAGGAAAGATTTCCTAAGATAACATAATCGGGCTTCTCTCTCCATATCTTCTCAAATCGGCGTGATCCTTAGAGCCGAAGTCTTCAATCCTTGACCGCGTGATTCTTCTGATTTGTTTCCATAATTGGCACGCTGGATTTCTTCTTTCCTTCGCAGCATCGATCTTGTTCGGCGCTTGAGTTCCTTGATAGGTAACAAAGCACATAACCAGAGCTTTGTTCCCCATCGCTCCTTTGTTGCGTTGGTTCCCTGAGACAACTGACTTTTTTCTTGAAACACTTAGTACGCAGATTAGTTGAATGTTTGTCACTATCAAAACCTAAGGAATTCAAAAAATTCCCCCTTTTTGATGGTGACAAACATCCTTGACAATAAAGCATATACATACGAGATAAAGACAGTTGTATGGGGAAATGTTCCCCACACAAGATCATAATAGTTCCCCCTCAACTCAGCAACATATGAAACCATGTGATGTTCCCCCTCAGTCGAAGCTGCCTGTCATTTTCCCCCTTTTGTCATCATCAAAAACACAGTAGAGAGTTAGAGAGGAAAAGTCACATCCAGACGAACATCATTCCCAATCGCATTAGATTGAAACGCACAAACACAGACATCATGTTAAGACAACAATAAAATAGGCAAGGATAACATTCATGATTAACATGCCAGTCAATGTCCACACAAGAATCAGAGACAAAGAAGTTCGAAAAGAGAGGGATAGATGTGCTAGGGAACCAAGGAGAGGTTGGTTGGCCAGAGAAATACAAATTAAGTACCAATGGGGCCACCAGCTAGAGCTGAAGTATGATTAGCAATGGAGTTCATCTTTTGTTCCCACTCAAAGTTTTTGCATTCTTATTGGCGTCATCATCCATCATAGGCTCAGCTAATAGAGAGTCTTTGATTCCTTATTTTCCCTTCTTTGTGTATATTCTGATGTCCCCCCCCCCCTTTTTTTTTTTTTGGAACATCACAACCTTCAGCTTGCCTTCTTTCACCAGGGATTCATTTTGAGCCTACTACGTGCATCATTAGCTTTTAAGCATGAACCCTCCTTAGGCAATTGTAAGCCGGCATCACACACCATACCTATCGAACCCTATCCACAGACCATAGTGGCAACAATTCGTATTCTCGACTTTCCAGAAAAATAGAAGAGTGTGATGCGGGGGTAATGTTACCAGAGAGGGTACAAAGAACATCACACAAAAGCATATATGAAAATTTTGCAATAATGTATAATCATGAATGAGAGGCACCCAGATGTGGATGATTAGAGGGGCTCATAGGAAGCATCAAACATGATAGCTAAGGTAAGCTGTAGAGTCAACAATCATTTGGGCTTATAATGAGGGATCAATGCATCAAGTTGACTCTTTTGGGCCGAAAGAAATCTGAGTCGTGTATAAACAAGATAGCATAGAGAATCATGCATGAAATTTTGCATATAAGTGAGGTATTAGCATGAGTCTAAGCAAGTCGTTCAACTAATGATCAAGAGAAGAGATGCAGACCAAGACATGATGATTAACCCTTCACACTTTACCATATAAATTAGCCAATCATCGAGGGAACACAACAAGTAGACAGTCAGTTTAGAGAAATCATACCTAGTTCCATACGAAACTGTTCGAATGGTTCCCTGTTTAGTGCCTTGGTGAAGATATCGGCGATTTGATCCTTAGTTCCACAGAAGTCCATTGTCACCAACCCTTTCTCCACACAATCACGTAAGAAGTGATGTCTTATCTAGATGTGCTTGGTACGTGAGTGTTGTATCGGATTCTTGGAGATATTTATGGCACTGGTATTGTCACAGAGAATGGGAGTAGAGTTAAGAAGAATACCGTAGTCGCTGAGTTGTTGTTTGAGCCATAGGAGTTGAGTGCAACAAGTAGCAGCGGCTATGTATTCAGCTTCTGCAGTGGAGAGAGCTACGAAGTTCTGCTTCTTTGACCCCCAGGAAACCAAGCACGGCCCAAGGAATTGAGCCATTCCAGATGTAGATTTTCTGTCCACTTTGTTCCCTGCGAAGTCAGCATCTGTGTATCCGACAAGATCAAGGCTTCCTCCCCTTGGATACCACAGACAGAGATCATCTGTTCCCTTCAAGTATCTCAGAATCCTCTTCACTGCTTTGAGATGTGTTTCTTTGGGATCGGCCTGAAAGCGAGCACAAAGACATACATTGTACATAATATCAGGTCTACTAGCAGTGAGATAGAGAAGCGAACCTATTATTCCTCGGTAGAGATATGGATCAATTCCTTGCTC
The DNA here is from genome assembly GCA_027886185.1 of Rheum nobile. NCBI lineage: Eukaryota > Viridiplantae > Streptophyta > Magnoliopsida > Caryophyllales > Polygonaceae > Rheum > Rheum nobile. The sequence goes on from WOAB01000011.1 coordinate 11,959,578, forward strand.
ATGTTCGTCTTTTCCTATTGGATTATTTGGAGATATGGGAGTGGTGAAGGGTTTTGCATCATTCATACCAAACTTTTTGACGCACTCCCTGAGATACTTCTGTTGGTGCACCTTGGTTCCCTCATCCCCTTGAGAGACTTGAAGACCTAAGAAGAACTTGAGTTCTCCAACCATGCTCATCTCGAATTCACTGGCCATCAGCTTTGAGAATTTCTGAACCAGTTTGTCATCTGTAGAACCAAAGATGATATCGTCCACATAAACCTGAACCACCAGAATATGCTTCCCTTCCTTCAGTAGGAACAAAGTCTTATCGACCTTTCCTCGAACGTATCCATGCGTCAGAAGGAACTGTGAGAGCCTTTCATACCAGGCCCTCGGGGCTTGCTTGAGACCGTACAAGGCTTTGTCTAGAATGTAGACGTGATCAGGTTGAGTGGTGTCCTCAAAGCCGGGTGTTTGCTCCACATAGACTTCCTCCTTGAGAACACCATTTAAGAAGGCGGTCTTGACATCCATCTATTGCAGCTTGAACCCATGAAAAGAAGAATACGCAATTAGGAGTCTTATTGCTTCTAACCTGGCAACTGGAGCAAAAGTCTCATCATAGTCGATGCCCTCCTGCTGGTTGTAACCTTTCACCACCAGCCGAGCTTTGTTCCTTGTGACCTGACCTTGATCATCCAACTTGTTCCTGAACACCCATTTGGTTCCAATCACTGTTATGTTCCTTGGGCGAGGAACTAACCGCCAAACCTTGTTTCTCTCGAACTGATGGAGTTCTTCTTGCATGACATTTATCCAGTCAGCATCCTTCAACGCTTCTCCTACAGTTTTGGGTTCTTGCAACGAAAGAAAAGCATTGAAGGCACAAAAATTTTGTAGGGAGGAACGAGTGCTTTGAGGTGCTCCCTTCCTATAGTCTGTGATGATTAGTTTGACTGGATGAGCCCACTTTTGCTAGTAGTATAGAACTTGTAGATTGTTGATGTCGAACACCTCCGAATCAGCGTTGCCATCACTTGAGCCTTCACCACCAGTATCATCATTAGGATTGACACCCTCCGTTCCTTCAGCAGAAGGGCAGTCCTCAGAGGGCTCCTCTGTACCGTGACTTGGGCTCTGTTCCCCCTGAGGTGCCTGAGAAGTATCTGGCGGGTTAGTGTGTTCTTCATTGTCACCAGAGCCAGCGGATTTGGGAGTTCTTGGTGTTGAGGGATCATTCTGAGTTTCTTGATCTTGAGAAGTACCCCCATTGACACTGCTATCAACAAGCTGAAAGAAATCATCTTCGGAAGACTCGATGTTGCCTGATTGTTCCTGCACATTGTTACCAGCCATAACAGTTTCATCAAATACAACATGAACGCTTTCCTCTACCTTTCTGGTTCTCTTGTTGAAAACTTTGTAGGCCTTGCTTTGCTGAGAATATCCTACAAAAGTTCCTTCATCACTTCTGGGATCAAACTTCCCAAGATAATCTTTCCCGTTGTTGTGGACAAAGCACTTGTAACCGAATGTACGCAAATGAGACACATTAGGTATTCTTCCCTTCAGAAGCTCATAGGTAGTTTTGTTCAGAAGAGGACGAATGGTTGCCCTGTTCAGAACGTAGCACGCAACATTCAAGGCTTCGGCCCAGAAACTCCTAGGAAGACCGCTTGAGATGAGAAGAGTGCGTGTCATGTCTTCTAGAGTCCTGTTCTTCCTTTCCACAACACCGTTTTGCTGTGGGGTCCTGGGAGCAAAGAAGTTGTGGTTGATGCCTCTGTTCCTACAGAGGGAAAGGAACTGAGAGTTCTCGAATTCGGTTCCGTGATCAGTGCGAATAGACCCCAAGGAATGACCAGTGCTTCTTTCGGCTGCCTTAAGCCAGGATTCAAACTCAGCGAACACTTCATCCTTTGTTGAGATAAAAATAGTCCATTTGTACCTGGAATAGTCATCAACAATAACAAAGACATATGCATTCCCCCCACGGCTCTTTGTGCGCATAGGCCCACAAAGATCCATGTGGACTAATTCCAGAGGACGAGTTGTACTTACGTCCCTTTTTGACTTGAAGGAAGACCTGACTTGTTTTCCTTTGATGCATGCGTCACACACGTCACTTCTCATTGCTTCAACCTTTGGAAGGCCGTTCACTAATTCATGTCTGTGAAACTTGGAGAGGAGTTGAAGGCTAGCATGTCCAAAGCGTTTGTGCCACAGGTCTGTCATCACAGCAATAGACGACAAGCATAGATCCTTGTCAGGGATGAAAGCAGGGTCGACCTTGTAAACGTTGTTGTCGCAGATCCCTTTGAGTAAGATTTTCCCTGTGCTTAGACACTCAACATGACAGTCATTAGTGGTAAAGACTACCCTATTTTTCTTGTTTTGACATAGTTGAGCCACACTAAACAGATCAAACTTGAGATTATTTACTAGATTTACGTTATCCACAGTGATGTGTTTAGAGAGTCTCACTTTATCGATACCACAAACCTCACCCTTACTTTTGTTCCCAAAAGTTATTGATGCCCCTGAGGCTGGCTGGAGAGAAGTGAACCATTCACTGTTCCCTGTCATGTGACTTGAGCATGCACTGTCAAGGTGCCAAGAACCTTTCCTTGCTTCCTCTTCGAGTTTATGAGAACCACCTTCTGATACGTTGTGACCTTTTGAGCTCATCAAACAGACCTCCTTAGAGGGAGGAGACACTTCAACATCTGAGCTGCAGTCTCCCCACTTCGCAACCCACGCTTGTTCCTCGTTGAAGACCTGAGAGGAACCTGCGGCTTTGTTGAGGCAATTTTTTGCGAAGTGTCCGTTGTCATAACAGTGAGAGAAGACAACCTTCTTCATGTCATTGTGAACCATGACCGAACCCTTAAGCCCTTTGCTTCGAGACCATATCTTCTTCATGGCTTGAGTGATGAGAGCCACATCTACATCACTTTCATGAGAGTCTCTGTCCAAGGCTTTTCCTGATGACATCTTTCCTGCAGAATCTATAACTAAGACAAACAATCTAGAGCACCAGGCTCTGATACCAATTGTTGGATCGTTAGAGTTACGTCTGAGGGAACAAAAGCTTTGTTCCCACAGAAGTTACAGCGGATAACTATAGCAAGAAAGATAATAGAACGAACTCACGATGTATAGTGAAAACCTTGATTAGCAAAACTAGCTTCTCAAGGAAAAACCACTACCTTCAAGCTTCCGCTTGAGAGGATTTTGAAGTATGTACTTGTCTTATTGATTTCTTGTTTGATTACACTTGTAGCATGGACTCCAAAACACTAGACCTCTCTGCTAGATTCGAAGATCACTCCTACAACGATGAATCCAAACTCAACCCTCAAAGACTTACACACACCTCACTCCTTTTCTTTCTCAATTTTCGTTCTCTTTGTTTTTCCCATCGTCTATGTTACAAAGAAATGAATCCACACATCTCTTAAATACAACTCGACTAACCCTAAAAGTAACAAGATAAGATTTATCCAATTAAGATAACAAGAAGATATGATTTGATAGAGATAATAATATCCCAGCCGTCCATATTAATTAAGGAAAAGATTCCTTCAATTGATATAAATGGATAAGATAGAATTCTCTCTCTCCAATTATCTTATCTTAGGAAAGATTTCCTAAGATAACATAATCGGGCTTCTCTCTCCATATCTTCTCAAATCGGCGTG
>WOAB01000012.1:0-24505 GCA_027886185.1 Rheum nobile
TTTTCACCCTTGCATAGTCTTTCATTAGACTAACCAATCGGTTTTATTCCTTGCATGGTTGGCTGGTGTCATCCGTCCTATACGCACATCATGGTTGGTTCCCGAAGACTAAGTAACCAATTGAAGAAGAGGCTTGCAGTTTAGATTTAAGTGTTAGTGTTTTAAGGTTGTCAACTATTACTTTAATATATTGTTAAACCTAGTCATGTAATAGGTTTATTCTAAAAAGTCTTCCGCTGTGTAATTTATAAGTCTTCCGCTGAGATTTAACTTTGTTGTAAAAACGTTACTCCTCGTTTGATGAGAGATCTTTTAATAAAGGGTTGAGTTTCATATTTAAATGTCTTCCGCTGTTTAATCTTTCGTTAATTAATATATCCTTTAAGTTTAATTGTTCCGATTAAAGCCTAGGGTGACATCGGACAATACGTCTGAGGTCACTGGCGTGTGGCATTTCCGACAATAAGTCGGGGGTGTCACTCCTAATGTGTTGTCATGTATAGTGCTTGGGTGTCATTGGAGGAGGTCTCAAGCTACTCAAATACCCTAGTGATCTTTAGAACCATGATGATGGTTGATGCCATGTAATGAGATTTTGTAGGATGAGCTGATGTACTCAACCTTGTGTTCTTTGATGGATTCCTTATGGTGGTTTGAGCTAGCTGGTTGGTAGAGCTTCTTATTTGGCGTAGAGTTGCAGTGGCTGCGGGAGCTTTGTGGGAGTGGTAGGGTGGTTGTTTCCTTGTTTAGGATACCACAAGTCACATGATCCCAGCTTTTATTTATTCCCCATGGTTGATCTACAGACAAGAAAAGGCGACAGGTGGAGATTTATCATGAAATCACTGCGAATTCCCTTTTCTACTTGGACCAGCTAAACTATTGTTGACTTTTTGCGAAGTGCTATGTCTTAGAGTATTGTTGGCTTGTGCCCTTAGATATTTTGTGTGATGCTAGGCCGAATTCTCCTCTTTGAAAACAATGTGTTTAGGGAAATAATTCTGATCTGTTTTGACCTCTCAGGCTGATATATATATAGTACAATATCTCATATAAAAGATATTAAGGAAAATAAGATAATAACAAGATAATATAAATTCTATCAATTCTATCTTAATACTCCCCCTCAAGTGGAGCATGTGGATCAACAATGCCCAACTTGCCCATAGGAACTGAAACCGTGCCTTGCCCAACGCTTGGTGAAGATGTCTGCGGGTTGATGAGCAGTGCTAATGTGATGCATCTGAACCGTGCCATCTACAACTAAATCACGGACAAAATGACAATCAATCTCGATGTTTTTGTACGCTCATGAAACACAGGATTAGTGGCAATGTTATGGCAGCCTGACTGTCACAAAACAACCGAACCGGTGCTGTATGATTCACCCGTTAATTGAATCACTATCCCAGTCTCATGTAATGGTCCACCCTAAAGATGCTTCGTTGGTTCCTCTCCACTCATCCCATGGAAGTGGGTAGTAAAAGAATCACCCAGATTTAGCTCAAAATTCACGCCATCAGCCAACTCCGGAAACCTACACAGCAGCGACTGTTGCCTAGATTCGGTGCAGTCAACTGCCTCAAAGTCTGTTTTGCGTCAGCCATTTCGAGTTGTCCACGAACTTCTCTGCGGTTCCTGGAAAGTGTTTGCTCGATTTTCTGGATCAAGATCTAAAATTGGAGATTTAGTAGCACGGGTGTGGACCATAAGACAGTCCACACAACAGTTGGTAAACAAACAAACAAACAAACAAACAAAGAAACAAAAAATTTAATTCCCCGGCAACGGCGCCAAATTTGACTAGGCTAAAGTTTGTTATGCCTATCAAGAATCCCTAAAAACCTAACTAAGTATAGCAGGCAAGTAAGGGTCGAACCTAAGGGAATCAAAGGATCTATCTCTATGTAAGAAGCAAGTTACCACTAGGAACTAGGGGGGATTGTTGTTTGGTTTCTAATATTACTAATGAATTAAAGCATAAAATGGTTAAGATTGTTGTAAATATGATTGTGAGGGTGTTTCACCTAACATATCCACACTTCAGTATGATATGTTGATCATTGATTATCTCAAGTCATTCATCTTATGATTGTTCCTATTCTGATCTTATGTATATTAACATGTCAACCAGCCCTGAACATACTAACTAGTAAACAATCAAAAACTATCAAGATTCAATTTAACAGTAGCAGTAAGCATAGGAATTACGCATGATACATGCAACACTTAACAACTAGTCATATTCAGCATGCAATCGATTCTCTTCACAATAAACATTCACAACCACCAGTTCCTGTAAATTGTGGTTGTTACTCTAGATAAGGAATTTCAACCAGAAATAACCAAATCCTAGCAATAGAAATTACTAACATCAACTAGTTGCGCAGGCTAGCAAAATCAGCAGATTCAATAAAGATAAGTTCAAAGAGATTAATACACCCAAAGGAAATAGAACAAGAGTTATAATCTCACAACCAAATCAACTGAAGGCTTCAATCGCCAGCAAAACAAAGTGTTTAGTTCTTCATAGTCTTCTAAAACGCCGTTATGAAAATATGCTAGAAAAAAGATTAAAGTGATAATGAAAAGTCTGATCTAAAAGAAAGATAAATAACATAGCAAAACCTAATTTTCCTAAGATAATAAATATAATCTTCCTAAAATATCATAAACGAAATAATAAAAATAAAATAAAAAAAACAAAGTCTTCGGCCGAAAGGCCCATCTGCTCCGCGCTTGGACCCGCGACCGCGGCAATTGTCCCGCGACTGCGGCCTTGTGCTTCGCCGAACGCTCACTTATGTTGTCAATCCGCGACCGCGGTTATGAAACCGCGCCCGCGGTTCTTCTCTATAGCTCTCCGCCCCCCTCTCGGCTCTCTCCCATCGCGGCACTCCTCGCGGGTCTCCTATAGTGGCTTCTTGGCCTTCATCTCTTCAAGCTTCAATACTCCACTAAAATCTTCCTTTCTACCACTTCTTTCTCTACAACTCCATTCTCCTAAAATGTCTTCTAAACCCACACAAATGGTACCTAATATCCTAGTAACAGCTCCTAGTACGCACTACAAAGTAGAGCGTATCAGTCGTGTATAGATTCGGGGTATAGATCGATTTGCTTCAATGAACTTGTTAATAGATCTAAGTAATTTTATTTGATTAACGTGTTCAATTGAACTTGTGTTAAATTGAATTAGTTTGAGTAGGAGTATTGATAAATTTGTTATCCGGAGTAAGAGATTGTCGGTTTCAAGTTTAAGTCTTCGACTATTTCTAATGAATCTGAAAATGTTGATGGAGATAAATATTGGTACTTTAAGAAAAACAAGTTTAAAGTGAGAATGCATGTGAGATGAATATTCATAATATTTATAACTATTTTTTTCTAATATTAATATATAATATAATATTAATTGTGTGCTCCCCTCTATCGGAATTCTCTGATTTCGCCACTAATTTCACTAGACAAGATCACAAGAACCAATTGAGCACCTTATTTACACATATTTGGTTTGCAAGTATCCTCCAAATATATATATATATATATATTTGTAACTAGAGGTGGCACTCTCGGCGATTTAATAGATAAAATAAAGTGGGCTAGCACAAAAAAAAATGGGGAGTAGCCCTTCCCCTAATGTCATCATTTGAAATCGAGTTAACACCCACACGCGGGTTCACTCAAACATGCAGGCTTAAAGAATAAGAAAAGTTTAAAGCAGCAAGGGAGTCTGCGACCATGTTCTCTCCCTGAAGACATGGCAGAATCAGACTAGCCACATCTCGGTGAAGGAAGCCTTGACATTGGATGACAAGCTAGAAAGAGGGTGGTGGTGGCTGATTGATTTTTTAAAGAGATCAATTGCAAGTTGGGAGTCTGATTCAATCCAAATATTATGCACACCCTTGTTCAATGCAAGATGTAGTCCATGAAACATGCCCCAGAGTTCGGTTCTTGGGATTGAGCATTGTCCGATTTATGGAGAAAGCCAGTAAACCATTTCCCGTTGTTGTCGCATAACACTCCAGTTGTCGTAGCATGGTCGGGTCTCATTGTTGATCGATCCATCGGTGTCATTTTGAACCAATGTGTTCCAGGCTTCTCCCAAGATATTTAGGCTTCAAGTTTATCCTTCTTTGTAATGGGCTCCTCTGTTGGCCCAAGCTTTCAAATATTCCTGAGTTCAATCCATAATGAATCGTGCACCATCTCCTACTCTCCCTTGCCCACCAAAGACCACATTGTTTCTCCAACGCCAACTCCACCACATGGAGGTAGCAAAGGTGGCTAGCCAACCATCGCCCTCACACTTGTTCAGGATATTCTTTCGAATCCATGTCACAAAAGGAGCAGGGAAAATTTCAGTTTTATCACCAGAATTTTTTAAAGATACCCAAATACCCGAGATTTTTGGGGCAATCTTTGAATAAGTGTATCAATGTATCCTGTTCCAGGTTGCAATAGGGACACTTGGGGTCGCTAGTCAGATGTCGTTGACTTCTTTCTGCGTTTGTGAGAATTCCACCCCGAATGGAGAGCCAGATAAAGCTTCTTATTCTCTCTTGTATCTTCAATTTCCGGATGGTATTGTATGAAGTGCTATCAACCCAGTTCATATTTTTAGTCCCACGAGTGATGTCAAGAGTGGAGGCAACAGAGAATTGTCCATTTGTAGTGGGCAACCAGCTCAATTCATCGTATACAAAGGGGAGTTCAGAGATGCTACAACAACTACCTTCAGAAGGACGGTGGTGGGGAGGAGGGAGGAGATAATTCCCCCAATTCCAACCCGTATCTGGATTCTAATAGGATCCAACCACATTATTGATCATGGTTGGGTCAACCCTAGCAATGGCCATCTCAATGGGGGAGGAGGGACTGGAGAGCAAATGGTCTAACCAAAGAGGATGGTTCGACCATCTCCGACTAACCACCGAGTTCCCTTGGTGACTACTTTACGAACTCCCATTTGTAAGCTTCGCCAATGTGTGATGGAGCTGCCACATTCGATGCATTTTGACGAATATACTTCGTGCTTAGAACTCGAGCGCAAAGGCTGTTTTGATCATTAATGAATCTTTATCCCAATTTGTCGATGACTACAAGATTAAGATTACTCATGGAAGGTATGCAAAGGTTGCCAAGATCTTTCCCTTTTCACATTAAAGTCCAGGCTACCAAGTGAATTTTTCTATGTTGGTCCCAACTGCCCCATATGAAATTTCTGCTCAGCTGGTCGATTCTATTGTAGATAGATTCTGGTAGGCACATCATTGACATGGTGTAAACTGGTATGGAAGAGAGAACATATCTTACAAGTGTTACTCTCCCAGAGAAGCTAAGAAATTTGGTTCTCCAGCCTGTAAGCTTTTTACTGATTTTGTCTAGGACTGGTTGGAAGGTTTCCTTTGACACTCTCTATGCAAAACCGGCATTCCCAAGTCGCTTCCTAGATTAGTGGTAACCTCAAAGCCACTCTCATATCCCAAATCATGAATACCATCTTGTGCAATGTTCGGGGAAACATACAATTTGGATTTCAGAATACTTACTTTATGTCCGGAGCTCTGCAGAATTTGCCACACAAGACTGGATAACTCGGAGTTGCTCTACCGATGCCTCGACTACTAAGATGATGTCATCCACCAAATATATATGTGATAGATCTGGGGCCCCTCTAGTAAGCCGTATTGGGCGCCATTCTCATTAGATCACTACATTTTGTATCATCTGAATCAAGCGTTCTATTCGACTGCCAATGCTTTCAGCAAAGGCAAGCAGAGGGTCGCCAGAAGAGTCCCGAAAAGACCACCAAACCTAACTCCAATAGGATGAAAATGTATGGGGATATCGGGTCCCCTTGTTTAATTCCCCGAGTAGGAGCAAAGCTATTAGACACTTCACCATTACATAGGAGACTCATGGAGGCAGTGCTTATGCATTCGCGGATCCAATTGATCTAACTTGTTGGGAAGCCCGCATCCATGAGTGTATCTTCGACGAAGTCCCATCTAAGGCAATCATAAGCTTTTTTAAAATCTATCTTGAGTGGCATCCAATCTTTTCTGCCCTGTTTCTTTTTCAGGGAGAGTACAATTTCTTGGACAATCACAATATTATCGGAGATTAGTCGACCCGGCTAGAAACTTCCTTGCATTGGGCTTACCAAAGTAAACATCAGTATCTCATTTCATCTCTAGTATGTGTATATTAATGTTTCATTTTGGTTCCGGTAGAGTTATTATTATTATTATCCAAATAAAAATAAGTGAAATTTAACAAAATATATTTTAAGGGTGCAGGTTTTACCGAACCCAATACGATTCAAATAAAGTTGGCATTCAAATGAGAACTCTGAAAATATTGAGTATATTGTAGTTTAACTCACATATCATTCAAATAAAGTTGGCATTGTGTTATGTCAGTATATTGGCCATATATGTTGTCGCATAAACGTAGCCACATAAGCTTTAAGAGAACACCCTCATAAAAGAAAACGTCTTTTTTTCTATCTTGTAATCGTCCTAGCCTATCCATCCCACAAGCCAGCTATGTTCAATCATATGTTATATTCTTGTAATAAAAATATAATTTTCGGCAATTTTAAATAATTACCCAACATTATGGTAGGCCGGGCCTGATGATTAGTTATATTAACTATTTAAAATAATCAAAGATAGGCATATAGTGAGGATAATAAAGTAAGGGGATCCAACAACGGTTTGTCTAATTTGTATTCATGGGCACATATTAAGAATCTAAATTTGAAAACTTTTTCAAAATCTACTATATATCTACTAAACGCAAAGGCTCGGCTATGCCACGTGGCACCCCAACAATGCACCAATTTTTTTCATGCCACGTGTCATCTCCCAAGCACATTTGCCACGTGTCATTCAATCCATTTATTCTGGTTAATTCCTTTATTTTCAATATAAATCTATCAAGAATGCGTGGAATCATATATTTCCCAAATTCATAACGTAGATCTGGTATGTGATTTTGTTTCCATAATTTATATTACATAATCGGTTTTTTTGAAGATCTTAGTAAATTAGTAAATAAAACCGATTACCATATTTATTTGTATACAAAAGAATCAATTGCATACAAAATTGCTAATAAAAAAGAAATTGCAGCATATAAAAAACTGAAATACTAAAACCTGCAGACATTACAAAACCCACCCAGACAATTGCTAAAACCCACCCAGAAATTACCCAAAAACAATGCACAAAATGTGTAGACATATTACAAAACACATATACCAAAAATGAAGCATAACATATTACATAAGCATTACATAAAATTTTGCACATAAATTATTACAAAATTGCTTAAAATCTGAAACGAAATGTGTGCCATATGTTTGGCACATGGCAGAATTCTGCAAAATAAACCTGCACAGATGTAACACATAAAACTAAGAATACATAATGGACTAAAATCACCCAAAACCAGAAACAAATCACCCCAAAACAAGTCATAAAACCTGCACATATATTACAAGACTTGGATATATATAAATGCTACAAAAAATTCAATTCGAAGCATATTAAAAACCAAAATACTAAACCCCAACCAGAAATCCTAAACCCAAAGATAATTCACAAAACCTGCACACATATTACAAGATCTAAACATATCCATAAAGTGAACGAAACTTTGTTTCCTATTTCATTACCCTATGGCAGAAATTCTCCAAATCACAACATATCCATAAAAAGCCAAATTGATTACAAGATCTGAACAAGAAAATCATATAATATACTATATAATAATTATTAGTCTTGCACAACACCATTAAAAGATTACTATGAAGATTTGATATTGGAAAATCTGTGCATTCCAAAATTACTCTATTATCTCTTTCATATATCGGCCTATAACTTCATCTATAAATATACGTGTAGAGCTTCTCAGTTATGTGAAGAAGATTAGCTATAACAGAATACAGAGTTTCAAGAGGTAATGCTTATATCAATTATAATTTGTAATGCTTATATCATTTCAAACAACAACCCAGTTTCTGCACAGATTCAACATCGAATAACTACTTTTTAGGCTTGCATTCATTCTACTCTATGCAACATTTAATATATATATTGCAAACATAACTGATATTACTTTATTTTCTTTGGTTCAGTGTTACTCAGGCAATTCAAAACAGAGTTACAAGGTAATAATTCAGGATCTATATTTTTCATTTAAATAACTACTTTTTAGTCTTTAGGTCTTTCTACTCTATGCAACATTGAATATATTTATTTGTCATGTTGACCTAAATGTTAGTATAGTATCCGTACCTTTAGGTTTTCAGTTGTACATCTTCGAACTGCATGAGTTGTTTTAAACCCCAGTTTGATTTCCCATATTTATTCCTACACCAACAATAAACAAAGACAGATTTCAGAAATTAAGGACTACATTGATAGAATCATGAACTGAACATATGCTTCACCACATAAAAGCATGGATATTCGTACAATAACAAATTTCAGTAATTAAGTTGAATAAATATCATATTATCAAACCAGGAAATACATAACAGATTTCAGAAATTGATATTTTAAAAATATATTTATCACACTGTAACTGATTTTTCTGCATTTACATAATAATGTGCTAAACGTTCTGACATTTTCCCCATCTGCATTGATTTTGTCCATTACTGATTTTGTCCATTAATGATTTTTCATTTACATAGCATGCAAATACTGAACAGAAATAATGTGCAATTACAGATGGTTTTTTGCATTTACATAATAAGTATTTTTTGTTTTGCACATTTGTAGCAATGTCAAAACAGCAACAAGAAATAAAAGATATTACGGGTACCCGAGGAAATTATGAGCTAAAGGTTAGAATAATTCGATTGTTCAAGGTTCCAAAGAAAGAAGACCGTACCCAATACAGTACAACTGAAATCATTTAATGGATGAAAAGGTAATAATTTTATGTTCTTTATTAATTTGTATTTAATATATCATATTTGTAAAGGATTAACACAAATTTCTCATTGTCTCAAGGGTGAGAAAATTCATGGAGTAATTAAAGAAGCTTTTATGGCGAATCTTGGAATATTAGAGGAAGGAGGTGTATATTTGATTTCAAACTTTGGAGTAGCTCTTTATGATATACCTTTCAAGTTCTCTAATCATAAATACAAGATAATATTTTATCGCAACACTACAATTAAGCGGAGTTCATCAATTTCTATACCTATTCATGGATTCCAATTCGCTGATTTTGAAAAAATCCTCGACGAGTCACTGGATCAAGTATATCTCTATGGTTAGTAAATCTTTCAATTTAAGATTTGTTATATTATAACAATTAACATTTCAATAGGTTTAATATTTTACTTTACACATAATATTATTCATTGTGTAGATGTTATTGGGCAATTGGTTGGAATTGGAGACAGCATTGTTACATTCACTAATAGGAACGGAAAAGAGGGTAAAAGGATCAATATACAATTGATGGATACAAGGTATTTATGTTTTTTTTTATTTCTCCATTGTAATAGAATTTAATTTGTTATTTTATATTCGGTTGTGTTAAATTCATCGTTATTTTATATTGTATACTATTGCAGGGATAATGTCATCAATTGTACATTATGGGATGATTATGCCGAATTATGTCGCCCATTTGTTGGGGCATCAGCACAGAATTTGGTCGTAGTTATTATACAATTTGGAAAGCTGGGAAAATGGAATAATACACCTAATGTGTCAAATGGTTATTATGGCACAAGGATTTTTTTTGATGATGATAGCATATGTGAGATTGCTGAATTTAAGAAAAGGTAATATTATTATTACTACATAAAATATGCAGCAGTGCAATATCCAATATCTTATAAAAAATTTTAATTATCCTATACTATATCTTTACATTGTAGTTTATCAGAAAAGGAATGGTCAAAAGCTGGCCAAAGTTGTGTTCAATTGACAAATGAGCCGTCCTACTCCCAAGCCGACCTTTTCTTAAACGCAAAAGAGAGAAAAACTTTAGATGAACTCTACGAACATCTTCACGAACGGGGAACGGTTAGTTCAGTTCATTTGCTTATTATGTGTTAATAAAGAGTATGTACATTTATGTACACTATCTTACATATTTATATAATATATAAACTAGGTTTTGCAAGCTATTACTCTTGCCACCATTGATCATATTGAAGATTCATACGGATGGTACTATAATTCTTGCAAACGTTGTAAAAATAAGGTGCAATCGCAAGAGGAAAAGTTTTGGTGTAAAAAATGTGAAACTTTGGTTAACTATGCAGTCCCTAGGTACAGAATTCTTTCATTAAAAATTTTCTTTTAAATTCAGATATGTTAATGTTTGTTCATGATATTGTGGTTTTTTCTAATACGCAGATTTAGTGTTCAAGTTAGTGTTATAGACGGATCTGGTACCGCTCAATTCACTATATTTGATAAGGAAATTTCACAAATCTTGAAGAAAAGTGTTTCAAGCATTCTCGAATCAATGGATAAGGTATATAAACATCAATTTTAATGCATTACTTATTAATTTCTGTTTTTATTGAACTTATTATTTTTTCAGGATGAGGACATAAATAATATCCCGAAAGAGTTAAATGTCTTGCTGAACAAAAAGATGCTATTTAGAGTTCTTATTTCGAAATTCAACATCAGTAGACTTCCTACACATTTTGCATATACCGTGATGAATATGACCGACGATACCACTCTCATTGAGAAATTTGAGCAAACTATCAAAGAAACTGAGGTATCTTTCGCGGAATTAAGATTATGATATTTATGAGTTATTTTAATACTAATCACAAATTATATATGATTAATTTTTTATTGATAGGAAAATCTGGAATCATTCACCCTAGACAATGATGTTATGTCAAAAGTTTCATCAAATGAAATGGTTTCACCCCGCAAGCGTCGTTATATTAATATCGACCAAGATGATGATAATGGTGACTCGGATGAAGAGGAGATTACTAAAGTTGATCGTGGCGAGCACTCAACTACCAGGAAGAGGCTTATTTTCAAGAAAGTGAAAGAAGAAAAGCTAGATGAATAAATAATTTCATATTAGGAAGAGGTTGCATTATTTCGTATGACCATTTATGTTTAAAGTTCAGAAAGACAGTTTTCATATAAGTTTCATGTTTATTAATTCCTCCAAGTTAAACTATTTGTTTTGATTCTATTGCAGAATTCTGTTTAATTTATATCATTTTGCCTCCATGATTTTGTTTTTACTTAATGAAATTTGTTTACTTAACCTAAATCAAAAACAAGGGTGGATAAATGGTAAAAACTGTGTTCTTTATTTTGTTCTGTTTGCTGTGTAAAGTCTGATTTTTTTAGATATTAATAATTAAAATTAAAATTAAATCAATAGTGTACTTAAATGATGTAGGCTATAGGATTTAGTTTATAGAGTAAAGTATATTATCTATGGATAACCAAATTACGGTTTATACAAGTGTATTAAAGAATATGAGTTATAGAATTGTGAAATCAGAAATTCATTATTTTTGTTTTGTTTGCTTTGTAAAGTCTAATTTTGTTAGACTTCAATAATCATATCTGATATCTGCATACAAAGTGATACAGATAGAAAAAGAGACAAAGAAATACATAAATTAGGTTTAATAAGGCATGTTTACCTAAGTCGGTGTAGAATATGCACAGAGAGAATATTTCATTAGTCCTTTTTCTAATGAAACAAATACACTCTCTGTGCATATTCTACACCGAATAACAACACACCATCTTTTGCAAAGAATTCGTTATTTTTAACTAACTTCAGAAATCATATACAAAGATTACTATATTCTTTGTAAAGTCTGATTGTTTTAGAGATTAATAAGTAATGAATATGAGTTAAAAAAATGTGAAATCAGCAATTTCCATATTTAATAAAGCAAAACATACGAAAATTCTTTTTTCTGGGGTTCATATATGTATATTGATATACTTACAGAATATATTCTTTATTTTAAAGAGAAACATTATAATTAATATGTGGCTGTTGGTATATAAATTTCCCTATATGTATATATCATACTTACATAATATAGTATTTATATTACATGGAAACATGATAATAGAAATTTCCTTACGTGTTGAATGCAAAATTTTGTTCAAGTAAATTTAGGTCATAAAGTTTATTTACTGATATCATACTCTGCAGAACTTACGAATTTTAATTTTGGGGGTTCAGATATGTATATTGATATACATACAGAATATATTCTTTATATTAAATGGAAACATAATAATTTTCATATTACGCTGTTGGTATATAAATTTCCCTATATGTAAATATTATACATTCATAATATAGTATTTATATTACATGGAAACATTATAATATAAATTTCCTAAGCTGTTGTATGCAGAATTTCGTTTAAGTAAATTTAGATCATAAAGTTTATTTACTTATATCCTACTATGCAGAAATTTCCTTTCCTGTTTGTTTTTTATAATATCTCAAAATATGGACAAAATTACAAATCATTAAATAAAGACTATAAGTACCACATTCTTATGGTCTTATATCACGTTCTAAACTATAAACTTCTCCAGGCTCTCATTTATAGTATTCAGTATGGTGCATCCCATTCCGCATGATGTCTCAATTGATACTGAGTTGCTTTTCCTTACTGATATTGTACCAGAAAGCCATTTTTTTAGGTTTCCAAGTATCGCAAACAGTTTTTACATTGGACTTTCCTTTCCAATTGATTTATCGGACGATGAACATTACATAAAATGTTCAGTTACTATGCCGAGTGATCTATCAAATGCAACACAAAGGTATCTTTATTATACTGTATTTTTTAATTAAATAATATTATATGTCGTTTTGTGTTAATGTAATATTGTAAAAAAACTTTTTTTTATGCATGTGCAGGTTGAAAGATGCTTTGGATGAAATGAACAAGATATATACTCCATTTATTTATGAGAGGGATCCTATTATATTCCCAAACATTCATATGAATGTTGCAATAAGAAATGTGGTAGGTTTTTTCGGTCCAACTCAACTGGCAGGATTTCATTCAACGTTTACATCCTATAATCCTATGATTATTGTGCTTACACATGCTGAACTGGACGAATGTCTTCTTGAACAAATGTTTTTACCATATGGCCATGACCGCTATATACGTATTGATTCATTGTACAACAATGAACACAATTACATCACATGGCGCAGCCGTGATGTAAATATATGGATTGACAGGGAAGGAAATGATTATATATTGAAATTCAATAGCAAGTCTGTGGAGCCGTGGCAACTTTCATGTATCTATGAAGTGGATAATGAAATATCCGGACTACTACTATGGAGTTGTTTGGAAGAATTTGCAAGGCTTAATTTTCTACCTTGGCAATACATAAACGGGAGAGAGGAAGTGATAAATTTAAGTGATGAAGAACAAGTCAACGAAGAGGAAGAAGACGGTATTCAAAAAGGAGACGAAGAAGAACAAGTCAACTTAGAGGAAGAAGAAGATATTGAAGAAGCAGGCGATGAAGATGAAGAACAATTTGAGGAAGAAGAAGGCAATTCAGATTAGATTAGCATTATTGTTATTTGTTTCTAACTTTGCTGTTTTTAATTTCCAGTATGTCATTTTTTTAAATCATTGAACTCTTAGTTATGTTAATTTGTTTGTTCTTTTCACATGCAGTTTTCAGACTTTTACAAGTAGGCATAATTAATTGAATGTCCTTTCAAAATACTTATTAGTTGCAATTATAGTTTATTCCTTTTTGTGATGAAACTATTAACTTATCCAAGCCTACGAAGCAGTAACTAATACCCTCACAGAGATGTAATCCACCAGTCCTACTATCTAGAAATAATATACCTTTATATGTGATATTGAGTTATTATTTTTTAAATATAGAATTTAGAGAGAGAGAGAGAGAGAGAGAGAGAGAGAGAGAGAGAGAGAGAGAGAGAGAGAGAGAGAGAGAATGGTGAATTGGATGAAAATAGATGACTAACCCGAAGTTTTTCCTTTAGTCAATCGTGTGGAGCACTAAAGTACCAGGAATAAATTTATATTCAAGAAATTGAAAGAGGAAAAGCTAGATGAATAAATAATTTCATATTAGGAAGATGTTGCATTATTTCGTATGACCACTTATTTTTTAAGTTTAGAATGGAAGTTTTCATATAAGTTTTATGTTTATTAATTCCTCCAAGTTAGACTAATTTTTTTTTAATCTGTTGCAGAATTCTGTTTAATATATAGTAGATTTTGCATCCATGATTTATTTATTGTCAAAGCATATTTTGTTACTTAACCTAAATAAATAACAGGGGTGGATATATGACTAATGTTCTATGATGAGAGAGAGAGAGAGAGAGAGAGAGAGAGAGAGAGAGAGAGAGAGAGAGAGAGAGAGAGAGAGAGAGAGAGAGAGAGAGAGAGAGAGAGAGAGGGAGGGAGGGAGAGTGGAACATACATGGTCGCATGCAGATAACTATATCCTCTTCTTCAAATTCCACTCCATATTCAATCAACTAGGACAGTCAATGATTTGTTTCCAGCCTACAGACATCCTCATCAAGGAAAGAAAAAAAAGGATGTTAGAATGAAAAACAGAGTAGAAAAAAATAGACATATACATCCTAAGCAAGTGTAGAAATCGCTATGAGAGACCATTGAATTAGTCCTTTTGCACTCCTGCATGTAGCCTTATTACTATTTTTTACAATTTTGTAACCTTATTACTATTTTTGTTCTTTAATGAGGAGGCATGTATACCAAGTCGGTGTAGAAGATGCTCCGAGAGACTATTACATTAGTCCTTTTGCCAATGAAACAAATACTCTCTCGGAGCATATTCTACACCGACTTATAATACCCTCTCAATTTTCAACAATGTTATTTAACTTCAATTCTGCTATCTACTTACAAATTTCTATCAAGTTTCAAAAAGATGTATTTCCTATATACATTGCAACACATTTAAATATTGATAATTTTCATTACTATATGACATGGGAGCCTTGAGAAAATAGATATATAGACATAGAAAGCTTAACTTGTGAACATGGCAGCACATGTCATGTTTGATATTTATTCACCAACCTCTAGATCTGTTCAAATGAAATGAAGTATTTCATTAGATTTTTGAGTTATATGATCCAGGAGAGAAAAAGATATAAACAAACAAAGACATATATTAACACAATGTATACATGTTTAGAAAATGTTTACAAGCCCATTAATGTAATCTGTCCATTAACCCAATGAAATAAATGTTTAGAAAAAGTCATAGCTCTACCTTAAAGCCCATTGACCGAATAAATTTAAGCATTAATAAATTTAACATATTTGGGCCTTATAGAAATCATTATCCAGTGTAGTATAATTTAGAGTCCATATATGATTACCAAATCACTTTATATATTATTTAGGTCTATATACGACTACCAAATCAGATAATATAGTTGATTACAAGTATAATTAAGTCAAGTTCTATAATTTCCTTTATTGATCGAATTATGATGGAGTTGTATATAAGATTTGCTGATTATAGACCAAGACACAAAGACAAAACAAAGAAAACGGCTGCAACCTAGAGACTTTGAGCAGAGATTCTATTGTGAAGGTATTTTAGTGTTTTAAGTATTTCTATTTCAAAATTGTATCTTGGTAGCTTTGTACTTTATAAGATTTCTGAAACATGCAATGATTCTAATCTATTATCTTTGATAAACACTAATGTTAATAATGTTAACCTACAGTAAGATTAAATAATCTGTATTATTTAAACGATTTAGAAAAGTTGTAGTAGTTTGAACAAGTATAAAGATAAAGTTGTAGTAATTCTGCTGTCTACTCACAAATTTCTATCAACTTTAAAAAAGATGTATTTCCTATATACATTGCAACACATTTAAATATTCATAGTTTTTATTACTATATGACATGGGAGCCATGAGCAAATAGATATATAGA
The DNA here is from genome assembly GCA_027886185.1 of Rheum nobile. Classification (NCBI taxonomy): domain Eukaryota; kingdom Viridiplantae; phylum Streptophyta; class Magnoliopsida; order Caryophyllales; family Polygonaceae; genus Rheum; species Rheum nobile. Next base: position 15,995 of record WOAB01000012.1, read on the forward strand.
CATAGATATCTTACGTTTTGACCTTTGCAGCACATGTCCTGATTGATATTTTTTCACCAACCTGTAGATCTGTTCAAATGAAATGAAGTATCTCATTAGTTTTTTTAATTATATGAACCAGGAGAGAAAAAGATATAAATCTAATATGTCCATTAATCTAATCTGTTCATTAACCCAATGAAATAAATGTTTAGAAAAAGTCAAGCTGTAACTTAAACCCCACTAATCCAATAAATTTAAGCATTAATAAATCTAACATATTTGAACGTTATAGAAATCTTTATCCAGTGTAGTATAATTTAGAGTCCATATATGATTACCAAATCAGTTTATATAATATTTAAGTCCATATATGGAACCTGTACATTTTCAGGTTCAATCATATTAAGTTTGTCTCAAAATAAAATAAAAAAAGAGACGAGAAGCCTACATGATTGAATTATGACAATGCAACAAGTAGAAATGTCTCTAGGAGTTCCTTTTTACTTAAATATGGTTCTGAACATTTAAATATTGATAATTTTCATTACTATATGACATGGGAGCCTTGAGCAAATAGATATATAGACATAGAAAGCTTAACTTGTGAACATGGCAGCACATGTCCTATTTGATATTTATTCACCAACCTCTAGATCTGTTCAAATGAAATGAAGTATTTCATTAGATTTTTGAATTATATGATCCAGGAGAGAAAAAGATATAAACAAACAAAGACATATATTAACACAATGTATACATGTTTAGAAAATGTTTACAAGCCCATTAATGTAATCTGTCCATTAACCCAATGAAATAAATGTTTAGAAAAACTCATAGCTCTACCTTAAAGCCCATTGACCGAATAAATTTAAGCATTAATAAATTTAACATATTTGGGCCTTATAGAAATCATTATCCAGTGTAGTATAATTTAGAGTCCATATAAGATTACCAAATCACTTTATATATTATTTAGGTCCATATACGACTACCAAATCAGATAATATAGTTGATTACAAGTATAATTAAGTCAAGTTCTATAATTTCCTTTATTGATCGAATTATGATGGAGTTGTATATAAGGTTTGCTGATTATAGACCAAGACACAAAGACAAAACAAAGAAAACGGCTGCAACCTAGAGACTTTGAGCAGAGATTCTATTGTGAAGGTATTTTAGTGTTTTAAGTATTTCTATTTCAAAATTGTATCTTGGTAGCTTTGTACTTTATAAGATTTCTGAAACATGCAATGATTCTAATCTATTATCTTTGATAAACACTAATGTTAATAATGTTAACCTACAGTAAGATTAAATAATCTGTATTATTTAAACGATTTAGAAAAGTTGTAGTAGTTTGAACAAGTATAAAGATAAAGTTGTAGTAACTCTGCTGTCTACTCACAAATTTCTATCAACTTTAAAAAAGATGTATTTCCTATATACATTGCAACACATTTAAATATTCATAGTTTTCATTACTATATGACATGGGAGCCATGAGCAAATAGATATATAGACATAGATATCTTACGTTTTGACCTTTGCAGCACATGTCCTGATTGATATTTTTTCACCAACCTGTAGATCTGTTCAAATGAAATGAATTATCTCATTAGTTTTTTGAATTATATGAACCAGGAGAGAAAAAGATATAAATCTAATATGTCCATTAATCTAATCTGTTCATTAACCCAATGAAATAAATGTTTAGAAAAAGTCAAGCTGTAACTTAAACCCCACTAATCCAATAAATTTAAGCATTAATAAATCTAACATATTTGAACCTTATAGAAATCTGTATCCAGTGTAGTATAATTTAGAGTCCATATATGATTACCAAATCAGTTTATATAATATTTAAGTCCATATATGAAACCTGTACATTTTCAGGTTCAATCATAATAAGTTTGTTTCAAAATAAAATAAAAAAAGAGACGAGAAGCCTACATGATTGAATTATGACAATGCAGCAAGTAGAAATGTCTCTAGGAGTTCCTTTTTACTTAAATATGGTTCTGAACATTTAAATATTGATAATTTTCATTACTATATGACATGGGAGCCTTGAGCAAATAGATATATAGACATAGAAAGCTTAACTTGTGAGCATGGCAGCACATGTCCTGTTTGATATTTATTCACCAACCTCTAGATCTGTTCAAATGAAATGAAGTATTTCATTAGATTATTGAATTATATGATCCAGGAGAGAAAAAGATATAAACAAACAAAGACATATATTAACACAATGTATACATGTTTAGAAAATGTTTACAAGCCCATTAATGTAATCTGTCCATTAACCCAATGAAATAAATGTTTAGAAAAAGTCATAGCTCTACCTTAAAGCCCATTGACCGAATAAATTTAAGCATTAATAAATTTAACATATTTGGGCCTTATAGAAATCATTATCCAGTGTAGTATAATTTAGAGTCCATATATGATTACCAAATCACTTTATATATTATTTAGGTCCATATACGACTACCAAATCAGATAATATAGTTGATTACAAGTATAATTAAGTCAATTTCTATAATTTCCTTTATTGATCGAATTATGATGGAGTTGTATATAAGGTTTGCTGATTATAGACCAAGACACAAAGACAAAACAAAGAAAACGGCTGCAACCTAGAGACTTTGAGCAGAGATTCTATTGTGAAGGTATTTTAGTGTTTTAAGTATTTCTATTTCAAAATTGTATCTTGGTAGCTTTGTACTTTATAAGATTTCTGAAACATGCAATGATTCTAATCTATTATCTTTGATAAACACTAATGTTAATAATGTTAACCTACGGTAAGATTAAATAATCTGTATTATTTAAACGATTTAGAAAAGTTGTAGTAGTTTGAACAAGTATAAAGATAAAGTTGTAGTAATTCTGCTGTCTACTCACAAATTTCTATCAACTTTAAAAAAGATGTATTTCCTATATACATTGCAACACATTTAAATATTCATAGTTTTCATTACTATATGACATGGGAGCCATGAGCAAATAGATATATAGACATAGATATCTTACGTTTTGACCTTTGCAGCACATGTCCTGATTGATATTTTTTCACCAACCTGTAGATCTGTTCAAATGAAATGAAGTATCTCATTAGTTTTTTGAATTATATGAACCAGGAGAGAAAAATATATAAATCTAATATGTCCATTAATCTAATCTGTTCATTAACCCAATGAAATAAATGTTTAGAAAAAGTCAAGCTGTAACTTAAACCCCACTAATCCAATAAATTTAAGCATTAATAAATCTAACATATTTGAACCTTATAGAAATCTTTATCCAGTGTAGTATAATTTAGAGTCCATATATGATTACCAAATCAGTTTATATAATATTTAAGTCCATATATGGAACCTGTACATTTTCAGGTTCAATCATAATAAGTTTGTTTCAAAATAAAATAAAAAAAGAGACGAGAAGCCTACATGATTGAATTATGACAATGCAGCAAGTAGAAATGTCTCTAGGAGTTCCTTTTTACTTAAATATGGTTCTGAACATTTAAATATTGATAATTTTCATTACTATATGACATGGGAGCCTTGAGCAAATAGATATATAGACATAGAAAGCTTAACTTGTGAGCATGGCAGCACATGTCCTGTTTGATATTTATTCACCAACCTCTAGATCTGTTCAAATGAAATGAAGTATTTCATTAGATTTTTGAATTATATGATCCAGGAGAGAAAAAGATATAAACAAACAAAGACATATATTAACACAATGTATACATGTTTAGAAAATGTTACAAGCCCATTAATGTAATCTGTCCATTAACCCAATGAAATAAATGTTTAGAAAAACTCATAGCTCTACCTTAAAGCCCATTGACCGAATAAATTTAAGCATTAATAAATTTAACATATTTGGGCCTTATAGAAATCATTATCCAGTGTAGTATAATTTAGAGTCCATATATGATTACCAAATCACTTTATATATTATTTAGGTCCATATACGACTACCAAATCAGATAATATAGTTGATTACAAGTATAATTAAGTCAAGTTCTATAATTTCCTTTATTGATCGAATTATGATGTAGTTGTATATAAGGTTTGCTGATTATAGACCACGACACAAAGACAAAACAAAGAAAACGGCTGCAACCTAGAGACTTTGAGCAGAGATTCTATTGTGAAGGTATTTTAGTGTTTTAAGTATTTCTATTTCAAAATTGTATCTTGGTAGCTTTGTACTTTATAAGATTTCTGAAACATGCAATGATTCTAATCTATTATCTTTGATAAACACTAATGTTAATAATGTTAACCTACAGTAAGATTAAATAATCTGTATTATTTAAACGATTTAGAAAAGTTGTAGTAGTTTGAACAAGTATAAAGATAAAGTTGTAGTAATTCTGCTGTCTACTCACAAATTTCTATCAACTTTAAAAAGATGTATTTCCTATATACATTGCAACACATTTAAATATTCATAGTTTTCATTACTATATGACATGGGAGCCATGAGCAAATAGATATATAGACATAGATATCTTACGTTTTGACCTTTGCAGCACATGTCCTGATTGATAATTTTCACCAACCTGTAGATCTGTTCAAATGAAATGAAGTTTCTCATTAGTTTTTGAATTATATGAACCAGGAGAGAAAAAGATATAATCTAATATGTCCATTAATCTAACTTGTTCATTAACCCAATGAAATAAATGTTTAGAAAAAATCAAGTTGTAACTTAAACCCCACTAATCCAATAAATTTAAGCATTAATAAATCTAACATATTTGAACCTTATAGAAATCTTTATCCAGTGTAGTATAATTTAGAGTCCATATATGATTACCAAATCAGTTTATATAATATTTAAGTCCATATATGGAACATGTACATTTTCAGGTTCAATCATATTAAGTTTGTTTCAAAATAAATAAAAAAAGAGACGAGATGCCTACATGATTGAATTATGACAATGCAGCAAGTAGAAATGTCTATATAAGACCATGAACCATCAAATAATTGCAAGTTTAAAACAAAAGATAAAAAACAGTTGCAAGATCAGAAAGATTGAAGAGGGAAACATTGTAAAAAGGAACTCCTAGAGACATACTCCAGGTAAAAATGAAGCAGATCTTGGTCCTGTTGTATTCTGAGTAGAGCCGTGCGGATATCATCATCACTTAAATCTTCACATGGATCCACTTCCTATAAGATTGAAAGAACAATGCAAATTATCAGTATAAACGAGAGAGAGAGAGAGAGAGAGAGAGAGAGAGAGAGAGAGAGAGAGAGAGAGAGAGAGAGAGAGAGAGAGAGAGAGAGAGAGAGAGAGAGATCAGATGCATGTAAAGATTGTAGCAGAAAACCCAATAACGATAACGAAATGAAATTGGCCCATAAGCCCAATGACATCTAGGCACAGCTGTTAATTTGTTTCATGCTATTAATTAATTCCGTTATTTAAAGATTGGACAAGTATGCCGATATTTTTTTATTGGCCCATAATTGGTTGCACATTTGGGCCGTCGTTAAAGAAGGCCTTACAAAAAATGGGCCACTTAGCCGTTATATCTAAGATAGAAATGAAGTTATAAATTAAATGACTGGGCCTAAGTTGTCATGTAAGCAGGCCCAATATAAATTTGGCCCACTAACCCGTTATAGCAAATCAATGTTTTTTCTGAATCCAATTCAATTCGTATCCTAATCATATATAAATGTAATAGTAGATTCTATTATTGAACCCGGTTTATATATTATTATTACTATACCCATTATACTAAATATAATAATTATAACAATATATTGTATAAATTGAGCGACAAGTTTCTAGATATAAATTTATAATACAAATACAGTATCCTAATCAATTCAGACATGAAAAAAAAACCAAACACATTTTCCAAACAGATCTTGAATGATTAATGAAAGAGATTGATGATTTAGGGTTTATTTTGAAGCAATGTAACATAGCAGAAGAAATGAACATTAAAACATGATGAAGAACAATCATGAATGATTGTTAACAAAGCATTGAAACAAATTCGTGGTGATATTAAAATCGAATGGAAATCCAGAGAATGAAATTTATTTGGGACATATATACTCAGAGAGATAGGTAAACGAAGGTGCAAGAGAGACAGAGAGATAAGGAGATTTACATTCTAATGGATTGTGCTCTCCACAACCTCCGAATTGAAGATGGTCTGCAAAATCGAAAACAAAATCCGAGAATCAACAAAAGAGAGATAAATATCCTGAGAGAGAGAGAGAGAGAGAGAGAGAGAGGAGAGAGAGAGAGAGAGAAGAGAGAGAGATAGAGAGAGAGAGAGGAGAGCTTACGATTTTAGGATTTTTTCTGTAGATCTGAATAACACCCACGAGCAGATCCAAATCCTTGCGATCATTGACGTTTCCAGAGAAAAAAAAAAGAGAAAGAGAGGGTTTCTGGAAAAGCACAAAATTGATATTTCCAATCGCCATGGATGGCGAGATCTGGAAATGGAACGAAAAATTACGGTTTTATCTTGACTTAGGTTTATGATCTGGAAATGGCGACAACTTGGTTTGAAAACGCCATGGATGGCGAGATCTGGAAAATGGAACGAGACACATGGTGACGAGATCTGGAAAAGGAAAGAGAGATTTGGGGAAAGCTAGGGTTTAAGGCTGGAAATGGAGCGAGGAAGGGGATGAGGAGAGGTCTGGAAATGGCGACAACTGAGATTCAAATCGCCATGGATGGTCGATCTGGAAATGAACGAGAGGCAGGTGAGGAGATCTGAAAAAAGGAAAGAAGAAAGAGAGATTTCTGGAAACTAGGGTTTGAGGCCGAGTGAAATGAGCGAAATTTGTTGGTTAGTGGACGGGTAACGCGTCTCAGTGTTGGGCTAATGGGCTTGCTTGATATATTTGGCCCAGAGTGAGGGATTGAGTTCTGGGCCGGGTTACATAGTAATTGTGGGCTTTTGATTTAATGGTAAAATCATATATTAATAATTTATGTTTTCATAAGTAAATCCGGCACATGAGTCAATTATTTATTTTATACTTTTTTTTAACAATTATATAGTAATACAATAATAAATAAATATTGACATTTATTAATGCAATGTGATTTTTTAAAGTATTTTCATGTATTATAAAAATTATAAATTATGTAGGTAATCATGTTAATGTATTTGAATAAGATGATTCTTGTGTAGATATATTTTATTTAATATTTATATCTTAATTTATCAGGGTGATTTTGTTATGGACGAATTAACCCAACGTAATAGAACGTTGAGATCGCCTGTTGTTAGAGAGAAACGACAACGGACAGTTTCTAATGGATCGGGTTAATATATTGCATTTTTTTAAATTTTGTATACTAAATAGTAATATGAATTTTAATATAAACTAATTATGCAGGATCTACACTTGGAGTATCTGGCAATTATTATGTTATGATCGTATCGCAATGCCCGATATTTCAAATGGTTACTAATATTTATTACAGTAGATTATCTATTTACTTCAAATTTTCTTTTATATAGTAGTTAGTGTCAAATATTTCTCTGATACATAATAGCATTGTGTCGGAACAAAAAAAAGTTTAAAATATTTATTTATTTTTTGTTTTAAATTTATAAAAAATTATTTAGATTGTTTTCTTCTTTATAAAAAAACTATATACCATTATTTAATTCTTTAATGTTCAGGTAGAAGAAATCGTCTACTCCGACGACTCTGCACTACAGAACTGATCAAAAAACGTTCATAATTCACATTTACATATTAGTGTTCGAGACAAAGAAAACTATGGTGAAGCTCAAATGCAAAATGTCATGCTTATAGAACATAATCGTACGCAAAATGTCGAACAATGTATGGTATTTTTAAAAGTGGTATAAAATTAGTGATTTATTAATTTATATTGTTTCCTTATTTAATTCTCATGCTACATTAGCTCGATTGAGGAGAAAATTGCGAATGAATGTGATAAAGGGATAAGCGGCATGGAACACTGCTAATCGAATCAGGTTAGAAAAAATATATTATATTTAATTACATGTAAATCACTAAAGGGTACCATGCATAATTATAATTTTATGCAGCAATACACTGGAAATATGAGCGACTCCGTACTTATCCAAGCTAGACCATTATCTATTTCTTTAATGGTTAGTCCACGAATGAATTTTTGTTTCTTATTGTTTAATAGGTATACATGCATAATCTTGAAGTTTGAGATTATTACAATCTATCCTTATTTGATACTTTAATGTTTAGGTACTTCCAAGTATTCCTTAATGATCGTATCCCAACGTCCGATATTTCAAATGTTAGTAATGTTTGTTTTAGTATATTATCTATTTACTTCAATTTTTCATTTATATGGTAGTTATTGTTTGATACTCCTCGAACACATAAAACCTTGTTTCTGAACAAAAATTAGAACAAAAATTATGTAAATTAATTGTTTACATTTTTTTATAAACAAACTATATATAGTTATTTAATTCTTTAATTTTCAGGTAGAAGAATTTCATCT
>WOAB01000013.1:0-40815 GCA_027886185.1 Rheum nobile
GGCAAATATTTGTCAAGATTTACAATGTGTTTGTTTGTGCGATTAGATTTGAAGCTAGTTTTAAGTAGATGTTGTTTGTTTGTGTGCGATTTCGCCGATTTGCAATGTGTAATTGGTGTGACTTGTAGCTGCCCCTCTCTGATAGCACGCAGTCCCGTCCCTTCTCCCTAACTGATTCTTGCATCTGTATTAGATGTGAAGCTTCTCTGAATAGGTGGAGACCTAAGGGATTGACTCGATTCGTTCTATCTGTCTGGATCCGGAGTATAATTGCATGATAAGCTGTTTTAACAGAGTAGTTCCTCGCCTTTCTAGGATCGAGATAACCTAACTTGTCTCTGTAATTGATTAGTCTATGGCAGTTAATTGGTAGTCAAATTAGCACATGTAGTCAATATACGGCAGTAAATGGGAGTTGTAATTGTATTATATCTCTGATGAGTTTACAGTGTTTAGATAACAAGTGATAAGCAAACTAAAGCTACAAATTACGAATTAATAACTGCACAGAGGGCAATGACTCACAACATGCCCTTGCTCGCTGCACCATTGACAGCGTCCTTTAAAATTTATAGGGATATGGAGGTGAGGAGGTCTATATTGTTGTGGGGGTTGGATTGGTATCGTGGTGGTTGTGAGTTATTGTAGGAGAGCGGGGACTGATAGGTTGATTGGGGCGAGAGGTATGTGGGTTAGGATTATGCTGCGACCATTGAGAACATATTGATTATGTCTTCGGGATCGAGAGGCTTGTCCAAAGATGCTAATTGATCAGCAACATTCTTGATGGCATTCATATACTCTGAAATTGTTTGATATCCTTATGGAATGTTTTTTGACCTTCTCTTTGAGCTGGACCGAGACGGCACAACCAAGAAGGGATTGGAAGTATCATTCGGATTTGGGATTAGAATTCCTTTGTCCATTGCTGAATGAGGAAAGGAAGAAACATTTGAGATTTTGGATCAGTGATCTGATATTCATATGATTAGTTTACATTGTTTATATAACAAGTGATAAGCAAACTAAAGCTACAAATCAGAACTAATAAGTAATAACTGCATTGATATTTGATCTATTACTAAATGAGATTTGTAATTGTATTGTATTCATATACCAAATGTAGCTTGTTTTGATCCTTCTTTCACTTAACAATAATCTGTTTTTAATTTTTCTACAGCATACCCATGGTTTTTGACATGGAATCTCATGAGGATTTTTTTGGTAATCCCGAGCCTCCTCTTATTACTCCGAGGGAGGATGGAGATGATCCGGTATATGTTTCTTTATATCGTTCTTTCCCCTTCTTTTTACTGTTTATGATGATATAAAGTGACAAAGTTTTTTGTTAGTTGAGTGTTGGGACCATAAGGTAACAGCCCTTGAGGTTAGGAATGGGGCTGATATCCAAGGCATACAATGGGACAAGGCCGATATAACTAGAGAGTGGCTTAGAATTCAAGAAAGACCGATGAAAGCGAAGAGAAGAGAATGGAGGATTATGATGATAGGAGGAGAGGAAGATGAAACAGCCAAGATGATGAGGAGGAGGAGGAGGAGGATGAGGAGGAGGAGGAGGAAGATGAAAACAGCCAAGATGATGAGGAGGAAGATGATGAGGGGAGGAGGAGAAGATGAAAACAGCCAGATGATGAGGAGGTACCTCCCGAGCATGATGAGACGATGATCTTGAAGTAGGGAGTATTACAACTTCTTTGTAAACACTAGGAAGGTGCAACCTGCAAAAACTCATATACAGGTATGTATTTTACTTGAATTATCCATTATGATTATAGCCTTTTATCTCTCCAATGAACTTGGACTATAGAATAAGAGACTCCTGTAGGCTTGTGCAGTTTTAGCAACTGATTTACTAATTGTTAGACTTCATCTCATCAAATTCTGCTTTGGATCATCTTCAGTATAGAAAACTGGTTAATGCTGATATTAGTATAGGAGTTTAGGAGTTGATTTACTCTGTAAGTACCCAATTTTAAATAATGAAAATGAAAAGGGAATTGAGACAGTATAATATGATTAAGGTCAATAGATTCTTGTCTATATGCATTATCTATTCTTTGTGCAGTTGACAGATATGGTGTGGGCAACCACAAACGACGATGTATACTTGATGAGCCAGAATTCGGTCCTTACCCACTGGTCACCAAGTACCGACATAGTAACCGAGCTTATAGGATATGTAACGCATGGTTTCCCATATGCCGTTTCCATATCTACTTTTGCTGTGAAGAACAACCTGTGGGTTGGAGGAGGATGGGAAGGAGAACTAATTTGCAAGGTAATGGACTTTTTGCAATAAATTTTGTTTGCTTTCCATTCCACAAGCAAATCATTTTAATTACTGCACGTTTGTGTAAGCTAATTCGGATGTCCAACTTTTCTATCTGGATTTACAGCGTCTGGATGGAGAAAATTACAGCTTATGTACGACTATGACTGATGCGGAAGACTCCATCACAACTTCAGTTCAAATACATGACAGGTAAAGGGTAGCTTTAACATCGGTTCGGTTACAAGGTTAGCTTAATTATGATTGCTGTTTTTTGTTTTTGCAGTGGGCGTATAATTGTGACAAACAATGATAAACACATCAGAGAATATGATCAAGAAACTTTCCAACTTGGACAAACCTATAAGTTTCTATATGCTGTAAATGTAAGTTGAAAAATATTTGTATTTATATCTTCCCACTTTCAACTTATAGTTTTGACATTTTATTTAAAAATGTATGGCCAGAATGCAAGTGCGAGCCCCGATGGTCGAATATCAATTGTCTGCCTAAGTGAATCTGTTGGGTTCTTGGTGATTTATCTACATCAGTAAGTAGTAATTTTATTTATTTGCTATTTCGATTATCTCATATAATTAATTACCTTATGCTTATTTTTGGCTTTGTGGGCAGACCACTCCCAACTTGTATTTGGGAGAGATCTTCATGGCGTCGCCTGGCACCCGGAGGGCAGAATTTTTGCCACGAGCACCTTTGACTTACAATGTCAAATTTGGGACGTAAGGCAGTATGCTCATCCGATGCATGTTCTACGTACAGCATGGAATGAAGCCACAACACTTCGATTCTCCGCTGATGGAGAATTTCTGGTGGTTGGAGAGAAATCAGACTTCGTCACCCTATACTCTACCCGGAATGGCTATGAGACAGCTCAGCAGATTGACTTTTTCGGACGATTAACTGGATTGTCCTTAAGCCCGGATGACGACTTCTTATTCATCGGTGTGCAGGATTCTCGACGTGCCATATCAAGCATGATGGTCTATCACAGGAACTTTTTGACTTGGTTTTTATGAATTCTGTTTGAGTTGAATCATGTCATAGCTTTGAACTGAAAGAAGTTTTATGATTTCGATGTATGAACTCTATGCCATTTTAGTATCTAGACTTGATATAATTCCACTTGAGGGATTGGAATAATGATGCAGTAGTTCATTTTTCTGTAAGAACTGTTTTTAGATGCAGTAGTGCATGATAGGTTTTGTACTGTTGAAGGGGAAAGAAAAACAAACAAAACTAAGCTGTTAGTTGGGGATCAGCAATGTCTGTGTAATGATATCTGAAATCAAAGAAGTGAATCAATCTAAACAAAAAGTTAGGCTCAGGAATGCATTTCTAACGTTTTGGTCAAAAGTGACTTTTTTGGTGGTTCCCTTTATAATGGCCTGCTTAATGCTTGTGACAACAAAATAAGTTATTGTGCTATTCTCCGGAATCAATATAAGACTTGTGAGGTTTTACTTTCGTCAACTTTTTGGAATTGCTAGGTTGAGATGATATCTTACGGGCACACTGATGTTGGTACTATGCTAAACACATTGTTAATTACCTAGTGTCTCTTCCTTGCTATTACCATTTGTCTTCATCTATATATTAAAATGAGTGTAGAAATGTTAACTGCTATGTCAAATATAACATACGACTTACCAGTTACATGCCACATTTGAATCATGATGTTTGGAGTGTTTTTTGTCTTTTTCTCCATGTAATGGCACTTCTTAATGAAAATCCTGTGTATTGCAGCGGGCCCTCAGCATATTGAGGCACGGGTTGCAGGGAGCAGTAGTTGATTGATTGATCGGTTTTCTCTGGTTCCCTGACTCTATCTCAATTCTCTCGATCTCTAATTTGAGTTTTTTTTTTTCAATATGTGTTTGCTCTCTTCACTCTTGATCAAACTCTGTGATTCTCTATGGACGTCTTCTGTCTCTTGATTGCTGCTTGTTGCTGAAGTTCGTGGTCAATTGAAGGTATCGAACTCCACTGAAGGTTCTGGTTGTTGTGGAAACCACTGAGAAATCTGCTCTGTGGAACAGATGCAATGACATGGTGTGTTCCTGGCTCTTAGGCACAGGTTTAGAAAGATATATATGCAACTCTAGATGAGTTTGATACTGCTAAAGAAAGTTTGGTCAAAAGAATGGACCAAAACTTTTCCTTTGGCTAACAAAGTAACAAGCTTTGTTGTGAAACATTTTGTCTAATTTCCCTACTCAAGTGTATAAAATACGTGTCCAGTGCATGCTCTTTAACTTTCGTGAAGGATATACACGAGTTCTGTGACTCTATATTTTGTGTCTCATACAAAATAAAAAAAGCACGAACCAGAAAAAACTCGGAATTTTGTCAAGCACATCATTTTTTTCCAATGTTCTGTAGTCTCTTTTAAAAAATCCCTAGGCTGCAATTGATAAAGCATGGAAAAGTCAACTAGGGAAGGATCATCTGTTTACAACAAGAAAAAACCCTTTCCTACGAATGGAGAACATCCAAGCGATAGTCCTTACTTGTTAATAATAATATGCTGCGGATGGCTTGCAAACAGATAGACAGATTGAACTTAATTGAGAGCCTATAAGAAAAGGCTTGCACATCAAAATTCAAAATAGAGTAATCTAACAATCATTAGCCTAAATGTTAATTTCACATCCAAGGAATCCACAGATACATCTGGCAAAAGATAATGAAGGACACATCCAAGTTGAGATATTTAGAGAAGGCAATACAAAACATGCTAAGTGCCTCTAATGCAACTTCTGCTTTCAGGCACAGTATCACGAACATTCTGAGGCTTTAACACGTTGAGAAATGATAATAGAGCTCTGTGAACATGATAAGCATACTCTTTGTTGATTTCAGAGGCTTGTTCAGCAGAAACTCCACATACATTTTGACAATCAGTGTAAGATGTTGTAAATTCTCCATCAATCTTCTGATGCTTGACCTTAGAAATCCCAAGGTCTTCAGGTGGCCTCTTATCTCCAGCTCTCAAACTTTGTACACTCTATCAGGACCAATAATAGAAAGAACTATTTCAAAGCAATCTCAATTTTATGCAAAAGGGTTTGTGCCAACCCTTTTGCATCAGTAGTCAAGGACAAAGATACTTTTCCAAAGAAGAAGAAACATATAAAAATAGAAGTAATGCAACAACTAGTGCAGAAAATATAACACTAAGATATTGTATACTGGTCGCTTGTAGCTTATAGAAGAAAGTTACACACCAAAGATAACATATTACACATACCTTAAGCAGGGCCGTCCAATGCATTTTGGAGGCCCTGTGCGACAATATATGTCACTCCATATCTCATGATAAAAGTTGATATCGAAATCATTAAAACGGAGGAGTGTAAATTAGAAGTTTGGATCCGGTGTGAGAAATTACCAGCGTGATAATATGCGATTAAGCATATATAGGTAAAAACGTATACATATACATGCACAAAATTGTGCATATTCTAAAAGTATAGAAGTTTTTACATGTTGTGCATGAGTTTTCACTTAACAAACGTACACACATACATTTAAAATCTATTCACATACAAATGCAAACTTATACACATTTTAAAAGACATAAGTTTTAGTCTTTATGTAGATGAGTTTCACTTAACAAAGTCACGCATATATAAGAAAAAATATATACACATAAAATCATAAACTTGCACATATGCCCATTTACACATTTTCGTTTAAATAATTTCGCAACTAACACTTTCTCATAAAATTAATAATATTTCATATAGAAGAAAAAAACTTTAATCATTAATATGTTTAATTCTCAGCAAATTGTTGTATGAAAGATATTTTGACAATCATGTAATAGTGTAGTAATTAGAAAAAACATACTTATCCAATTATATATCTCAAAGTTCTTTCAATTTTAAAAGTGAAAATGAATAATAAAGACCTAATGCCAGGCCACGAGGGAAACGAAAATTTTTCGAGCAATGAAATGAACACAGAATTCGGAGTAAGGCTATTTAAAAAATTGGGGGTCGGACCACTGACAGCAAGAGTCGAACACGGAACGTGAAAGAATAGTGTTGAACCTATACCGTCTGAGCAACAACATTCTTGTGTTTTAGTTCAGCGAAAATAAAATATAGTGGGCCTCTAAATTTGGAGGCCTTGTTCCGTCGCCCACTTTGCACATGCTAATGGCCGGCCGTGACCTTAAGGTAGGAACTTTTTTGACAATGCGAGCATAATCAAAGCATGACTTGCACACCAAAAAAAAAACATAGTAAGGTGATAAACAATAGTAATGTCTCTTGCTAGCCTGCTCCCCGACTACATGGTGCGACGTTAGATTTTCTCACCTGCATTGTGTTTTTCTCGCCTTTCTCTGAATCTTGTATATATGTTTTTAATTTCAATTTATTTTATTTCTTTTTATTTTTGTCCTTGTTTTGTTTGTCACGTCGGTTTGTCCGGCTATCGAGTTTCTCGGTCTCTCAATCTACCAGATCTGTCTGTTACTTCGAATCCTTTCCTCATCGAAAATAAAATAAAATAAGATTATTGTATGTAACAAAAAGAATATAATATTATTGTAAAAATCTTGATTTAGATACAATATCCCTTGATTGAAAAAGATAAATCTAATAACATATTTGAAAATATGAATAAATAAATTATTGTTTAAAGAGCTAATATGGATTGCATATATCCTATACATATCTAGACCCCTTTGATAAAATTGATAATATCATACCCCTTTGATAAAAAAATTGGATCATGGGCGATATATGGGCCGGATTTGGGTGGAGGACCGGCGTTCATCCTGTTGTGATCCAATCCGACCCGTAGCTTATCTAGACCCAGCTTTAAAACAGGGGAAAAGTCGGTTTTATCTGAAGTGTTTCTCATTCTGTTCGTGTAGAACTCTAGCCGCAAGCCCGCAACCACAACCTCCTCTGTTCTTCACCTCTCCGTAGCTCAGATTGCATCATCCATCTCTTCGTGATGTTCGATCTCAAGAGCCAAAAATCTGGTACTCCTCTCCCTTATTCAGGTTTTGACTTATAAAGATGTAGTCTTTGATGATGTTCACAACTTGCCACTCTTGGTTGCTCAAAATAGGGCGATTTTATACGCAAATTGTGCAATTGGATTCGTGCTTGAATAGGTTTTCTCTGGGATTCTTCTAATTGTTATTGTTACTTTGTTAGTTACATGTGGATTGATGCTTGAATGGGTTTAGAAAGATAAATGCTTCGATGACCTATTAATCCCAACTCCATTAATACTAGTGTTTTTAGATCTTGATCTGGAAATACATATGAACTATCTATTGATATTTGACAGGGAAGCACGGTAAAGGTTCCTTCTTTTCTCCCAACCACCAAGCAAACTTATACTCATCAACTGATGTCGGCTTATTCTTTTGTGTTTGGTTCAGGTTTATCCAACTACATAGTCTACATGGATGAATGCTTGTTGACTGAGATATTCAGCAGATTGCCGGTGAAAAGTGTGTGTCAAATGCGATGCGTTTGCAAGTCGTGGAACAGTCTCATCTCATCTTCTTTCTTCATCGCCCATTACCACCACCAGACCCACCACCGCAAATCCTACCTTTTGTTGAAAAGGGAAGGCAATGCTTTCAGGTATGCCCTCTATTATCCCGGTCAAGGGGCCCCTTTTGACCACATCAAGACGTTCAAAAGCCTCTCGTTTGACCCCTTTCCCTTCCGAACCCGCCAACAACACCATCACTTGATCCTCAACGACCTTATCCACGGCGTACTTTGTCTTACCTCCGACCCCTCTAGTTCCCCCACAATTCTCTGGAACCCTAGCCTCCAGAAGTACGTTGAGATCCCAAACTCACCTTTCCAATTTGACGGGTCTTATAACAAGTACCAATATGCACCTTCTTTAGGTTTCGGGTTCAATAGCCGTACAGATGATTACATAATAATGAGACTTTGGACGCCTATCCAGCGCGGCCGTAGTAATAAGCCACTGCCGCTAGTGTACGAGGTATTCTCGCCTCGAAATGATGTTTGGCGGATGGCGTTCCCTACGAGTAGCATCCGACCCGGCAAAGTCATCTCGGAAGCCAGTTTTTTCATGAACGGAGTCATTCATTGGATCATATCCGCAAACAGGGCTAAGAAAGGGCTTCGCCGCGGCACTACCGAATACTACAGATTATTGATGTTTGATTGTGAACGCGAGGAGTTCACAACAATGAAACTCCCCCAGGGATTTAACCAGTGGAGGTATGAGTTCATCAGACCATCATTATTTAGATGGCGAGGTAAGCTTTCGGTCATGATATTCACCTCGAGAACAGTTGATCTTTGGGTTATGGAGAAGTATGGTGTCACCCGCACATGGAAGAATCTGCCTTATGGTGAAGGTCGTTCCGAGTTCTTTGGCTTGGTTTCGGATGAAAGCATGTTCTTGATGCATGTCAAGAATCACGCAGTCTCTTATGCTGAAAAACAGGATTGTGATGATGGAAAGGTCGAGTCATGCCAACACATACTGATATGAACATGTCAATACTTCATTATTCTCGTGGCTAAGTATGTTTTGCCATTAGTTTCACATAAGTGAGCACTCACGCTTGTTAATGTTGTTTTTTCTTCTCAATAAGAATTTGTTGCAATTAAAAATTGGTAATTTACTTTTCCTATGATTTTAATTTTGGGAGTTGAATACCTCTCTTTTGATGCTTTGCCCATTGAACATACACGAATATAACAATGTAATTTTGTCTTATATATAGCCAGTGGTCAGTTATTGTTTGAAGAATGCACAATCATAATATTACAATTAAAAGTTGTAAGTTTAGGCAAAATCTTCTTCTAAGATGTTAGTATCACGATGAATTTGCAACACTTTTGGAGCTTGTGTATCGCATTCAATCATTTTATGTAGCAACAAAACTTGCTTAAGAAGTGAACGGGGAATGGCAAAGCAAAGCAACATGAAATTCAATAATCCGGCCATTACATTAGTCTTATTATAGCTAGCTAAATAAGTCTCAATATGACTAAAGTCTAAAGATGACAAAAGTTGTATATACACAACATAGCTATAGTTTTTTTTGGGGAGTCTTATTATAGCTAGCTAAATAAGCCTCAATATGACTAAAGTCTAAAGATGACAAAGTTGTATATACACAGCATAGCTATAGTTTTTTTGGGGTCTAATCAACGTAGCTATAGTTCATACTATTAAAAATATCATCTTTTGGATTATTGTTATAGTTTGTAATTGATTTTTTGAGGATTTATAAATGCATATCATATATGTCGCACTTGCAGACTTGAACACTATCTACCATTATTGAAAGAAATACATATTCTCGAATACTTGCTTACTTCAAAACTAATCCTTTTTGGGGGAACATGACGACAAAATAATTAAATGTTGTATTTAGCAAGCAAAATTCACTTGCAAAAAATGGCGTCACTTCATTTTTCGAAAGAGGGAGGGAAGAAGACTGATAAGAGTAGGAAGGACGCTAGGACCTAGAGGGGCCATTCATCGCCATGGCTACGCTCTTGAGCTTGGTCCACGAGCTCCGAGAACGAATAGCAGCTTCATCTTCTACACCTCCGAACAAAGGCAGTGACATCACCTTGGAGACTAGGTTTCGCGCCGTTCTCCCTAATCTCCTACAAGTTTACGTTATTCCCTCCTCTACAGGTTTCATCCCTTCCCGCTCAATTTCTCTCTCTTAGGGATTTGATTCCAAGCTTTCATCTATGATTTTGCATTGCTTATTTACTATTTCCGCAACGTTTTACTTTGGTAGCCAACGAGAGGGAGGTGATCGCGTTGCTGAAGCTTCTAAATCACGTTGCTAAGAACTTCCCCGGTGTCTTCTACCATGGCAAAGCCGGCGCTGTTTTGCCCTTAATTGGCCGGATCCTACCTTTTTTCGCAGAACCGGCGTTTCAGTGAGTGTTTCTGTGGAACTACACTTGAATTGGTTTTGATTTTGTTTGTTTGATAACTGGTGCAAATTGTTTCAGTGCCAGACATGGGGTGATTTTTGAAACTGTTGGCTCTCTCCTCACTTTGCTGCGGACTGGGGAACGAGATGTATTTAGGCAATTCTTCATGGATGCCATGGTAACTGTTGAAGGTGAATAAAGCCTGATTTTCTTCATATACTGCTGATTTGGGGAGAAAAGTAACTTGTTTCAAATATTTTCTTTGGCTTGAATAGGAATTTGCTGTGTACAACTGTGTCATTCCACATTCTAATCTGCTTTTTTGTAAAATGCAGACCTTCTGTGCATAGCAATGTCTTCTTCCGGCCAATTGGGCACCAATGAATCTTCTCAAGTGTCCCTGAACTGCTTTTCACTGTCCTTTGCTGGAGTGTCTAGTGATGCGGCACTCCTCTGTGAACTTCCTGACTGTAACAAATCCACTGAAGGTTGTGGTATCTTGGTAGATCTCACTGGAAAATGCAGGTGGCAAGCATTTTCTACGTGGATAATTCGAATTCTTTGCAAATGCTTGACCGAAGGAACTTTATATGTTGAAGGACTTGTTGATTCATGTTCTGTTTTGGCTGCATGTTCTCTGATATGTTACGGGGATGCTGAATTGCATATGGTAGGTAGCTCCAGTAAGATGTGTTTGCTTTTATTTTTAAAAGCCTTTATGTAATATTAGGAAGCGCCAACTGTGTCATCTCTGCTTGGCTAATTCTGCTAACAAGTAATTATTATTGTTTATCACCTTACTATTGTGTTTTTTGTGTGCAAGGCATGCTTTGATTATGCTCGCATTGTCGGAACTGTTCTGAATTTTGACATCGTTCCATGTGAGAAATTAATCCAATCCATTTCCGTTATCTTAAATGATAACTTGGAAAAGGTTCCTACCTTAAGGTATGTGTAAATATGTTCTATTTGGTGTGTAACTTTCTTCTATAAGCTACAAGCGACAATCGACCAGTATACAAAGATTTAGTGTTATATTTTATGTACTAGTTATTGCATTTCTTCTTTTTTTATTATATTTCTTTTTCTTTGAATAAATATCTTTGTCCTGTTGACTACTGATGCAAAAGGGTTGGCACAAACCCAATTTGTTAAACTGTTAAGGTACATATGACGTAAGAAGTTCATGAAAGGTCATGTGCTGCTTATGGTTTAGAAAAGTGAAGTTATGAACTTATGATGATTAAGCACTTGATTTTTGACTGTATGAAACAACCTTTAGGCTTTAGCTGTTATTAAAATGTTAACACAGGTGATTCTTTATGCAGAAATGCAGATTATGATTCCTCCATAGGTAGTTGTCTTGATATTTTGCATTCTAGCTGTCCTGTTGATATTGTTAAGGCAACAGCAGAGGAATTGGTTTCTGGTTTTCATAAATCTGTCCTACGAACTGAAAGTCCTTATTTGAAGGTATTCTTTGGTCATCCTTTATTCTAAGGAGAATAGTTAATGCAAGTTCTTTTTCATTTCATAATTTAGAAGCTGTTCATTGTGTGTTGCTTTTCAGGATGCTCTTTGCCATGCTTACATAAGAATTGTGAAAACATGCCCTCCAAATGTCTGGAGGCCTGAATCCCTCTTTAGTATGATTCGTTTCTCAGAATCTTGCGTAAAATTGCAAGATTGCTTTGAAATGGTTCTTTCTATTCTTGGTCCTGATAATGTTGGAGGCCCAGCTAACAATAATATTATGGGCCAATCTGCAATTAATAGAAGTGTACAAAGTTTGAGAGCTGGAGATAAGAGGCCACTTGAAGACATTGGGATTTCTAAGGTCAAGCATCAGAAGATTGATGGAGAATTTACAACATCTTACACTGATGGTCAAAAAGTATGTGGAGTTTCTGCTGAACAAGCCTCTGAAATCAACAAAGAGTATGCTTATCATGTTCGCAGAGCTCTATTATCATTTCTCAATGTGTTAAAGCCTCAGAATGTTCGTGATACTGTGCTGAAAGCAGAAGTTGCATTAGAGGCACTTAGCATGTTTTGTATTGCCTTCTCTAAATATCCCAACTTGGATGTGTCCCTCATTATCTTTCGCCAGATGTATCTGTGGATTCCTTGGATGTGTGAGCAGGTAGAAAGTGAAATTAAATTTAGGCTAATGATTGTTAAATTACTCTATTTTTTTATATTCTGATGTGCAAGCTTTTCTTGTAGGCAAATGGAGCAAGCTCAATTAAGTTCAATCTGTCTATCTGTTTGCAAGCCATCCGCAGCATATTATTATTATCAAGTAAGGATATAGCTTGGGTGTTCTCCTTTCAGTAGGAAAGGGTTTTTCTTGTTGTAAATAGATGATCCTTCCCTAGTTGATTTTCCATGTCTTACCAATTGCAGTCTAGGAATTTTTAAATAGAGTAACTAAGTCTACATGACATTGGAAAAAAATACAGAGTCAAAGAGTCCCTAGTTGATTTCCCATGTGCTTGACAGAATTCCGAGTGTTTTCTGTTCGTGCTGTCTTTTTTTTTATGAGACACAAAATACAGAGTCACAGATCTCGGGTATATCCTTCAGGAAAGTTAAAGAGCATGCACTGGACAAGCATTTTTATACACTATCTCCTTGTTCCCTTATGCCATTCTATAGGATTTTCTTTAATTTATTTATCTTCTAAATATTAGCCCTTTTAAAGGATATGGACATTTTTGATACTAAATATTTTCGTCAAAATAATGGAAGACAGAAGAAAATAACCATGAAAAAGACAGGTAAGCAGAACTGTAAAGATTTATACTTGAGGATTGTATCAAAGGGTGAAAAGTTTGAAGTTGAAACTCTACCTGGCCTGGCTAAAAGGTGTAATATATGGAATATTAATCATAATAAAATTAAATCATGTAAAAACGTACATCAAGAGGAATGGAACTGAACAACTCTCAGGGCCCTCTTTGACCTGCCAACTATAAAATGTTTGTTTTTTCTTGGATGTATGTATTCATTTCTGTCTTATTGAAAATGAGATACACGTTTGTCCCTTCTACCCACATGGATCCGCCCCTTGACTTTACTTATATATACTTGTGCTTGATGCTGCTGTTGTTGTAGCTTTCAATTGATGATCAATCATGATAGCTTTATGCATTTAATATATGCTAATATTTTCGGATGAGTGTATGAAGCACAGAGAATATTTCATGCTCTTCTCCAAAAAAAATAGTTGCTTAATATGTACGGTTTATAATGATTGAAACTATTTATTGTACATGTGATTGAAATGAAAAAATATATCATCCCAATGGTGCATTTCATGTTTTTTCAAAGTTTTTCAGATATTGCTAATATCCTGAGATACCACATGATGGCATGAGCTTATGAGTTGGTGTTCACAATTTGTCTCCAAAGAACTTGGTGATTATCTTTGTTATGTGTCCGAATTTTTGTTATAGTTACTGCAGCATTTATGTATTAATATCACTCTTTGGTATCTTGCTATGTAGGCCCATATCTTGAGGAAGTTCAGTCATTTGCACCAGACGGTGATAATATAGCTGGTATATACTCATTGCTGAAGCTTCCTTGGACGCATTCTTTGGAGTCCACTGAAACCCATCATCCATGGAGAGTTAAATGCCTTTCTATTGAAGTGTTGTGCAAGCTTGGTCCTTCTTCAGAACTAGAACTGGAAGTTTTATATTCGGGCCTTCAGGATGAAGAGGATGATGTGAGAGCTCATGCTGTTATATCTTTGCCATATATTGTCTTGTCGTCCAGTTTCCGTGCCCTTCCTTGTGTTTTTGCGAGGCTGGAGTAAGTGATGAATATCCTATATTAGTTCCTTAATGCCTGTTTGTTCATGAATGACTTGATTTTATGTTTGTTTTTGAGGTTATATTGCAAACAATACATGCTTCTCTACCTATTTAGAAAACTTTACTGCCTTGTGTTGCAGATTGGAAGTGCATGAATACTGCTTAATATGCTATTTCAGGAATTAGCTAGAGTGAATGCTAGCTATGTTCCCAATCCTAAATATAAAATGTATTGTGATTGTCAATGTATAATTAGTATTTTTGTACAATTATGATCCCCTAATTCTATTCTATGTTTGGTGCTACTTGCTTGTAGGTTGTTGGGGAAGGAAAAATGTGAAAAAGTAAAAAAGGTCATTCCTCTTGCGATTGGTTATTTGTCATGCCTTTATGGCCAATTGAACAATTTTAGAGGTTCATGTGAAAATCAGTGCCAAGTGTTTCTACACAAAGCAAAAGGACGTGATGATCTGACAAACAGTTTTCAGTTTCAAGGATTTTGTTGTTCAAGGTGTGACAAAGTGGATGAACACTTTAATCATCTACCATATGTGATAATGCGTCCTCCTGATGCTGAATGTTTACCTTTCGTGGCAACTTCTGATGTATCCCAACTACAGTCCTTGTTCTTTCGGTTTCTGTATGATGAGTCCTCAGATGATGTCCAATTTGCTTGTGTTGGGGTACTTATGCGAATTATCACACATTTGACTAGTATGATGTCAGTTACTACAAGATCTGAATGGATTAAATGTGTTGAACTCTTACTAGTCCATAGAAAAAGGGCTATGAGGGAAGCATTTTGCTCTCAGGTTAGCTTTTTCCTACAGAAGCCCATTTTAGATTGTTTGTTTTTGGATGAGGAGGCAACATATAAAAGCAAAGAAATGAAGTTTCTAGACAAAATAAAGCATGCAATCACAGCTACTGTAGATCCTGAGATAATTGAAACATTGCTGGAATCAGTTGCAGAGATTATGATGGCAGTTGATGTTCATGGTCAGATTTTCTTGTACTCCTTGCTTATATTGGTTGATCAACTTGACAGTCCTCGTTTGTTGGTGAGAGTGACTGCTGCTAGGTCACTACATAGATCCTGCTACTTCCATCTGAAAGGTGGATTTGAGCTTATCCTTGCAAAAGTTGCTCATGTTCGTAATGAATTATTTGATTATCTTTGCCTCTGGCTTCCAAGCCGTCCGAAAATGGCAAAGGAGTTTGCGGAGGCTGTTGTTGGTATTGAAACAGAAGAACTTGTCCTAAAAATGATTCCTATTGTTCTTCCAAAGCTTGTTGCTTCTGGACAGGACGATGGTAAATCAGTTGCCATTCTTCAAGAAATGGCCAAATCTGTGAACATTGACATGGTTCAGCTGATACTTGATTGGCTTCCAAAGGTTCTTGCATATGCTCTCCACCAAGCTGATGGACATGCATTGCTCTCTGCTTTGCAGTTTTATCGCACACACACCGGGTCTGACAAGCAAGAAATCTTTGCAGCTGCATTACCTGTGCTGTTAGAAGAGCTCGTATGCTTTATGGATGACAGTGATCCAGATGAGATAAACAAGAGGTACATTTCCCTGTTTCCTGGAATTCTTTAATATGACATGCTCACTTCCATGATTTGGGACAGCCAATCAGCCTTTGATACATAGTGATTGCTGTAAACATATATACATAAGTTCCCAGCTAGAGTTCAGTAATAGAGGATGAGAAGGGTTTGACTGCAGCTATTTTCTCATAGTGCTAATATCTCCTGTTTATGAATCTATAAATTTTGTTATTGTTTCGTCCATGCAGCTAGGCTTAATTGGTTGTTTTACCTTAGCTCTATGAAGCATTTGCATTGACATTGTATAATTGCTGCCTACAGGTTAGAGAGTGTACCTCAGGTGATATTAGAAGTTGCTAGAATTCTGAATGGAGGTGAAGACCTCCCAGGCTTCTTGAGGAATTATTTTGTGGGTCTTCTTAACAGTATTGACAGGAAAATGCTCCATGCCGAGGATATCTCTAGACAGAAACAAGCCGTCAAGAGAATAGAGCTGCTGATTAAAATGATGGGTTCTCACCTGAGCACATACGTACCAAAACTTATGGTACTGCTAATGCATGCCATTGGAAAAGACTCACTTTGTAATGACGCTCTCTCAGCATTACATTTTTTCATAAAACATCTAGTTGATCTATCAGCTTCTAGTGCAAAATATGTAATTTTTCAGGCGTTTGCTGCTCTAATTACGACTCTGGAGAAAGAGAAAGATAAACCTTCTTTGCATCTGGACAAAATTGTAAACATATTGGAGGAACTTGTTTGTGGGAATAAGGTGGTATTAAAGCAGCATATCAGTGAGTTTCCATTATTGCCCAGTATTCCTGCTTTGACAAAGGTGAATCAAGTTATACAAAAAGCTCGTGGTTCAATGAGTTTGAAGGATCAATTACGAGATGCTGCTGAGGGACTTAATCATGAGAATTTAAACATGAGGTATATGGTTGCTTGTGAATTAAGCAAGTTGTTGAACTCGAGGAAAGAAGATGTGGCAGCCGTCATTTCAGAGGAAACAGATTCTAGTGAGAATGCATTAAGCTCTTTGATTACAGCATTACTTAGAGGATGTGCAGAAGAATCAAGGACTTCAGTTGGGCAGAGGTTAAAGATGGTCTGTGCTGATTGTCTAGGAGCAGTAGGGGCAGTTGATCCTGCGAAAATAAAGTTGGTATCGTGTCAACGCTTCAAAATCCAATGCTCTGATGATGACTTGATCTTTGAACTGATACATAAGCATCTTGCTAGGGCTTTCAGGGCAGCACCTAATACTGTTATTCAAGACTCAGCTGCATTTGCTATACAAGAGCTACTAAAAATTGCAGGCTGTGAAGCATCGCTTGATGATAATGCCGCAGCTTCTGCATCACATGTGCGGAGAGGAAAAGAACTTGTTAAGTTTTCTGCATCAGGAACTAGCAATTTGATTAGTTGTGATGTCATGAGTGGAAGGGGACAAAGATTGTGGGATCGCTTTTCCAGCTATGTTAAAGAAATAATTGCACCGTGCTTAACTTCAAGATTTCAACTTCCTAATATAGCAGATTCAACTTCATCAGGTCCTATATACCGTGCTTCTATGTCGTTCATGGGGTGGGTTTTTTTGTGGATAAAGAAGTTAATTGTGCATGCTTCTGGCTCTCGTGCATGCATTTTCAATGCTTGCAGGGGTATAGTGCGTCATGATATGCAAACAGCGACATATCTTCTTCCATATCTAGTTCTTGATGCTTTATGCCATGGTACTGAGGAAGGACGTCAGGGAATTACTGAGGAGATCCTATCTGTCCTTGATGCAGCTGCTTCAGAGAAGAGTGGGACAACATGTAGTGGTATTACTGGGGGACAAAACGAGGTTTGTATGCAAGCAATTTTTACTCTTCTCGATAATCTGGGCCAATGGGTTGATGATGTTCAACAAGAAGTAGCCCTTTCTCATTCTGTGCAGTTGTCGACTTCCAAGCAACAATACAAGCTTGGCGATAAAACTGCAAACTCTTCAACAGAACAACTCCTTGCACAATGCAGATATGTGTCGCAGCTTCTATTTGCTATCTCCAATGTAACCCTTGCAAGGGCATCATTTAGGTGTCAGGCTTATGCTAGATCTTTGATGTACTTTGAATCTCATGTGCGTGGGAAGTCAGGCTCGTTCAACCCTGCAGCTGAGAGGAGTGGAGTCTTTGAAGATGAAGACATTTCATTTCTAATGGAAATTTATAGTAGATTGGATGAGTCTGATGCTTTGTCTGGCCTGGCATCTCTAAGGAAATCAGTGAGCTTGCAAGATCAGCTGTTGATAAGTAAAAAAGGAGGTAACTGGGCAGAAGCCTTGACATGCTGTGAGCAGGCATTGCAGATTGAGCCCACCTCAGTTCAGAGGCACTCTGATGTTCTCAATTGCTTACTAAACATGTCCCATCTACAAGCCATGGTTACTCTTGTTGATGGTTTGATATCCAGGATTCCTCAGTACAGAAAAACATGGAGCATGCAAGGTGTGCAAGCAGCATGGAGGCTTGGCAGATGGGATTTGATGGATGAGTACCTCAATGGTGCTGATAAAGAAGGCCTGCTTTGTAGCAGTTTGGAGAGTAATGCTTCATTTGACCTGGATGTTGCAAAGATTCTCCAGGCTATGATGAAAAAGGATCAATACTCGGTTGCTGAGAGGATTGCATTGTCCAAGCAAGCTCTGATAGCTCCATTAGCAGCTGCTGGCATGGACTCTTATGCCCGAGCCTATCCATTTGTTTTGAAGCTTCACCTACTAAAGGAGCTGGAAGATTTTCATACTCTCCTTGCTGGTGAATCTTTCCTGGAGAAACCATTTCATCTTGGGGACTCCATTTTCTCAAAAGCAGTAGAAAACTGGGAATATCGGCTACATTTCACACAACCTTCTATTTGGGCTAGGGAACCACTTCTAGCATTTCGGAGATTGGTTTTCGGTGCTAGTGGATTAGGTGCTGTAGTTGGCAATTGCTGGCTTCAATATGCAAAGCTTTGTCGGTCAGCTGGTCATTACGAGACAGCTAATCAAGCCATTTTAGAAGCGCAATCTTCAGGTGCAGCTAATGTTCACATGGAGAAGGCTAAACTTTTATGGGGTATGAGGCGATCTGATGGTGCAATTGCAGAATTACAGCAATATCTCCTGAACATGCCTGTAGAAGTTGTGGGTTCTGCTGCAGTATCATCCATAACCAGTTTAGTGTTGGTTCCCCTTAATCCACCTCTCTTGCATTGTGATACACAAGCTTCAAAGGAAAATATTGATGTTGCAAAGACCCTCCTCCTGTATACAAGATGGATACATTATACTGGGCAAAAGCAGAAAGAGGATGTGATGAGTCTTTATGCGAGGGTGAGAGAGCTACAGCCTAAATGGGATAAGGGATACTTTTATGTGGCGAAATACTGTGATGAAGTGCTTGTTGATGCTAGAAGACGGCAAGAGGAGAGCACGGACCTTGGTGCAAGGATGTCAAAATCTGGCAAATTGGTTTCCAACCATAACCCTGAGAAATGTTGGTGGTTTTACCTTCCTGAGGTACTATTGTTTTATGCCAAGGGCCTCCATAGGGGTCATAGGAATCTTTTCCAAGCTTTGCGGAGATTGTTGACCCTTTGGTTTGATTTTGGAAGTGTCTATCAAACATGCGGTGGATCATCCAATAAGGATTTGAAAACTATTCATGGAAAGGTAGTAGTTGTTGAGCAAACGTAGACTTAGCTGTTATTTGCTTTTAGTTCTTGATGGCTTATTGGTCTTGATTATGATGCAGGTAATGAGCATTATGCGTGGTTGTTTGAAGGATTTGCCCACATATCAATGGCTAACTGTCCTGCCACAGTTGGTTTCTAGAATATGCCACCATAATGAAGAGATTGTTCGATTGGTCAAGCTGATTATTACCACTGTTCTCCGGCAGTATCCTCAGCAAGCACTTTGGTCAATGGTCGCAGTCTCCAAATCCACTGTTGCTACTAGGAGGGAAGCAGCAGCTGAAATTATACAAGCTGCACGCAGGGGATCTAATCAGGTGAATGGTGCCTTGATCAGTCAGTTCACTGCTCTGGTCGATCATTTGATCAAGTTATGCTTCCATCCAGGTCAGCAAAAGGCAAGAACAATCAATATATCGACTGAGTTCAGTGCCCTTAAGAGAATGATGCCACTTGGGATTCTAATGCCCATTCAGCAATCTCTAACAGTTAGCCTGCCAACATGTGATATAAATTCAACCATCTCCATAAGCTCTAACATATTTGCACACACTGATCTTCCTACAATAGCAGGAATTTCTGATGAAGCTGAGATCCTTTCGTCTCTTCAAAGGCCAAAAAAGGTGTGTCGTTGAACCTATTTTGTAACCTATCGGTCTTATTCTTTGCACATGTAGCTTTAGCTTCGTGTCTTGCCTGACATGATTTTTAGTCACGTTTCTAGATCTACATGCATTACTGTTGTACTGTATATCTTTTCCCATCTTTCAAGTCATATCTAACCTAAGAAGTAGAGTGCGTAGTTCTCTAGCTTATACTTTTCGTTTCATAGCATGATATGTGACAGTACGAGATTATGGAGAGAAGGTTGCTTTCTAGAAAGTAGAAATTACGAAGGAAATAAATTCCTTGCGATTTTTCCTGGTCTTCAGAGCTTACTTTGACCATAGAGGTCAGTAGTTTGTAACCCGAGTGGGAAAAGCGGTGGACTAGGAACACCTCTAGGCAGAATAGGCCATGTATTGATTTTGTGAGACTGAGAGATCCTTGTTATTTATTTAACACACATTGGACACAAATGATTGTTTGAAGACTCGTTTTATACTGTATAAAATCGAAAAAGTTTCACCTCTTATTAATGTCTGTGTTGAACCCATGTTTTAGGATGATAATATGTCCAGATAAGTCAAAACTACTTAGAAGAAAATGAATATGAACGGAATGAACTGAAATCTGAAACTAGGACATATAGAATGCTTTTGTTATATGTAGATACTTGCCGATGAAGGATAATAATCAGATGGATAGATTGCTTTCATCATGACTCATGAGGAATGAACCAGGGTTGATATTTCGTAACATGGAATTGTGCACTTTCTGAAATGATCTGTTGATGTTCTTTGGGGTTTGTTAAAAAGGACAACCTGGAGGGGGCTAGATTTTAGGTGGGACTTGTCTGCCTGAAAAGGTGCCTCGCTCTATGGATATATTTTTTTAACAAGTGAAGTAGAATTATCTGTGCAGGTTATTCTTTTGGGAAGTGATGGAATCGAGCGTCCTTTCCTTTGCAAACCCAAGGATGATCTTCGTAAAGATGCTCGTATGATGGAATTTAATGCAATGATCAACCGCCTACTATCTAAATGCCCTGAAAGCCGTCGCCGTAAACTCTACATTCGAACCTTTGCTGTGCTACCACTTACTGAAGATTGTGGTATGGTGGAATGGGTTCCCCACACCCGTGGCTTACGTCATATTCTTCAAGATATCTACATCACAGGTGGGAAATTTGATAAGCAGAAGACAAATCCTCAAATTAAGAGGATTTATGACCAATGCCAAGGTAAAATGCCCGAAGATGAGATGCTGAAGACAAAAATTCTTCCAATGTTTCCCCCAGTCTTCCATAAGTGGTTTCTGAATACCTTCTCCGAGCCTGCTGCTTGGTTCAGGGCTCGGATTGCTTATGCACACACAACTGCTGTATGGTCTATGGTTGGGCATATTGTGGGCCTGGGCGATCGCCATGGTGAGAATATTCTTTTTGATTCCACAACAGGTGACTGTGTTCACGTTGATTTTAGTTGCTTATTTGACAAAGGATTGCAATTAGAAAAGCCAGAGTTGGTTCCTTTCAGGCTAACCCAGGTGAGGAACTATACTTATTTAATCTTAGATATCTTGAAATTTGAGTTTCACGTTGTATTTAAACGTGGGGTAATCCTCTTAATATACAGTCGTTCTATAAAAATCTGTTACCTCAAGAATATCGTTTTACACACTGTTGTCTGGCCACTCTGAACACACCAATCTAACATATGGATCTCTTCATCCTTCCCATCATTCCTTTTTAAACTTCTTATTGTCAAATG
The DNA here is from genome assembly GCA_027886185.1 of Rheum nobile. Taxonomy (NCBI): domain Eukaryota; kingdom Viridiplantae; phylum Streptophyta; class Magnoliopsida; order Caryophyllales; family Polygonaceae; genus Rheum; species Rheum nobile. Next base: position 21,705 of record WOAB01000013.1, read on the forward strand.
GTGTTTTTCAGAGTCTTCAAAATTTCTTTTCTAATGGAATATTTTTATCCAACCTGCAGAACATGATTGATGGATTGGGCATCACTGGATACGAGGGCATTTACCTGAGGGTATGTGAGATCACTCTATCAGTCCTGAGGAGCCATAAAGAGCCGTTGATGAGTGTGCTGGAGACCTTCATCCATGATCCTCTTGTGGAATGGACCAAATCTCACAAGTCAAGTGGGGTTGAAGTCCAGAACCCCCATGCACAGGTTTGGTCTCATCTCCAAAGATCAATCTTCCCGTCAAATTTATAAATAATTTTAGTTTGAACACTTTTTTATCGTTGAACCATTAACTTGCCAAAAACTGCCTCCGTCAGTTTAACATCCTACTTTTATATGCACCTCCACTAGATTCACACATCCCAAAGGACAAATCTTCCATAACATGTCTCAAAATATACATAAAGCTACTTATGATTGGAATATTGATGCAGTAGTTCATTTTTCTTTAAGTACTGTTTTTAGATACAGTAATGCATGACAGGTTTTGTACTGTTGAAGGGGAAAGATAAACAAACAAAACTAAGCTGTCAGTTGGGGATCAACGATGTCTGTGTAATGATCTGACTTCAAAGAAGTGAGCCAATATAAACAAAAAAGTTCAGGAATGCATTTCTAAGGTTTTGGTCAAAAGTGACTTTTTTGGTGGTTCCCCTTATAACGGTCTGCTTATGACAACAAAATAAGTTATCGTGCTATTCTCCAGAATCAATATAGGACTTGTGAGGTTTTACTTTCATCAACCTTTTGGAATTGCTAGGTTGAGATGATAACTTACGGGCACACTGATGTTGGTACTATGCTAAACAAACATTGTTAGTTACCTAGTGTCTCTTCCTTGCTATTACCATTTCTTTTCATCTATATAATCAAACTCAGTGTCGAAATGTACTACTGCTATGTCAAATAACAGCGACTTACCTGCCACATTTTAATTATGATGCTCTTCTTAATGTAAATTCGTGTGCATTGCAGCGAGCCATCAGTAATATTGAGGGACGGTTGCAGGGAGTAGTAGTTGGTGTTGCAGCTGCGCCGTCTTTGCCTTTGGCTGTGGAGGGTCAAGCTCGGAGACTAATAACCGAGGCAGTTTCTCATAAAAATCTTGGGAAGATGTATATATGGTGGATGCCTTGGTTCTAAAACAGTTTGGTGGGTTCATCATTCGTGCATCGTTTTGCAGGTTTGCTCTTCATCATGAAACTTTTCCTTTTTATCATCCTTTGGCTTACAAGCTTTGTTGAATATTTTTGTCTAATTTCCTATTCAATTGGATTTTGTTTCTTCTTTGCATTATTATGTTGCCGCAGCATAAGATGTATCAATGGGATGAAGAAAGCTCAGGAAAATGCTGCAGCTGCATCAGATATCATATACAACAAAATCCCGGAGCGTTGGACACGAAAAATTGATCGTGGTTGCTTGAAAGGTAACTGACTAACTGTATAATCTGATGGTAGAATACCTCTGAGCGTAGTTCAAGTTCGATACTCCCCTGTATAGCTGTATTTGCATTTACATACTTTTGTGTTGTATGGGGTTGAATCCCGTGATGACAAAAGAAGCATCATGTTTTGCCTGAGCATACCACTTGAATTGCCATGTGAGAAATGGTTTCACATATGCACGGCATCAAGTGTTGTTCTAATTGGATTAACGGCCGAAAATCACCAATTAAATAAGGTTGTGCTTAGGATTTTTGACCCTTATGAGGGGTGAAATAGCAAATTTGAGATCCTAATTAAATAAATTAACTATTTGATTTCCTAAGTCATTAAACTCCACTAAATCCTAAACTCTAAATCCTATATCTTAAACTCTAATCCTAAAAAAATATTTTTAAAATATCTTTGGGTCATATGTATAGTAATAGGGGATTATATTTGTAATTTTTTTAAAAAATGGGCTTAACATGTTATTTATGTGAAAAGGGCCTTTGAACCCAATTTTCTCTAAATAAGGTTTTCCATCAAGAAAAAGTTGCACGAATCAAGAATGTTTTCTGTTGGTTTGGGAGTTGCAATTTTACTGTTGGGGTTTAAAAATGGATCGCTATTTATATGCTAGGTAGCAAGTTGTCAAGTCGATTACTGTTGAATGACCATATACTATGATTTTATTGAAATAATATATGATCACATCAAACTGTATAATTTCTGAAAATGGATTGGGCAAGCATTGCCTCACAATCGAAGTACATGATTTTTGCACCTATTTTCACACTTACTCGACAACAAAATAATTAAGAGGCAATCTTAATCAAGTCCATACTGCTTAATGCATTTTCAATGGTCATCCAAACGAAGCCTACAAGTATTTTAGTACTGAGTTAGGCATTACAAAAGAATCTAAGGTCTCAACAAATCAAAAATTAAATAATACTCCCTCCGTTAAGTTTTAATTAACGTTTTATGTTTAAATTCTTATTAAGTTTTAATTGTCATTTTAGACTTTCTTACCTATTTTTTTCATATTTACTCTCATGGTTAACAATTTTTATTTTTTTTGAATTCTTAATTTTTTATTCATTACATTCCCATTTTCTAGGAGAAATATAACAAGAGAAAATTTTATTTTGATTTTTTGATTTTCTTTTATTTTTTGTGAGATTTCATGAGCAATAATAATTAGTCACTAATTATAAGAGTAATTTGAAAAAATAATTAATTTTTTATTTTGTCTAAAATTTGTTAGAACCTTAATTAAAACTTAACGAATGGAGTAGAATCTAAGGTATGAACAAATAAAAAATAAATAAAAGAACCTTACAACGGTCATTTGCGTCATTGGTCTGCTTTCCAATATAAAAGGGAACATCGTTAATTACACGAGTGCTCAAGATCGAAACTAGGAAAACCCAACAATACCATTCAATCAATACTATCCACTACTATATAACCCAACATCATTCATATTTGAAAGTAAGGATGGGTAAAAATAGATAGGACCATAAGACCGGATCGGATCATAACGGTCCGGTCCACAGTCCGGAAATTTACCATTTCCGGTTTACGGTCCGGTCCCGATTCAGACCGTAATTTTTACGGACCGATCGGACCGTAAATAAAAAAAATTGAAAACTCAATTGCTGCGTTCAGCACTTCAAGTATTCAACCATTAACCCTAATTTCATTTTTCCACGGCCACCTGCCTCACTGGCTCACCCCTCAATCCCTCACGCACGCAGACGCAGCAACTCCTCCGGGCCTCCGTCGGTCCGTCCGGTCGTCTCTCCTCTTCCGTCCAATCTTTCGGTCGGCGGTCGTCTCCTCCGTTCAAACTTCCAATCCGGTCGGGGGTCATCTCTTCCGTCCAATCTTCCAGTCCGGTCGGCGGTCGTCTCCTACTCTCCTCCGTCCAATCTTTTCCAGTCCGGTCGACCCACTGGTTGTCTCCTCTTTCGGTAAGTTCAAAGTTCAAACCAATCTAATGGTTCCTGGCTTCCTGCAAATCGACATGGTCGTTACTATGTAAATATTTGTTTTTCAGTCCAGGTGCAACTCCTGCAAGTCGTTACTGTGTAAATATGCGTCGGGGCCATGGTTCTTGGAACTTCCTGCAAGTTGTTGTGATTTGTGAAGAGCTTACATTTTTTCGGCAAGTTGTTATTGTGATATACTGATATGCATCGGCTTTTTTTAAAATATAAATATGTATGATTGACCCTTATATAATATATAGTTATATATTATTGAGGATTTTTTAATCTTGCAAGTTGTTGAACAATCTTCCATTATGTATAAATCTGTGTACTTTTTGTTGAACAATCACCCATTTCAATCTTTCATTTTAAATTTGTATACTTATTGCATTTTAATTACGGTTCGGTCCAATCCCGACCGTAAGCAACCAATTAAAACGCAAAATATAAACAATCCGGTCTTTCCGGTCCGGACCGTATCGGTCCGGTCCGATCCACGGTGCAAACCTTTAAACTTTTACGGTTCGCCGGTCCGGACCGGACCGTATGTGTCCTTTAAACTTTTACGGTCCGCCGGTCCGGACCGGACCGTATGTGTCCCGTCCGGTCCGGATGCCCATCCTTATTTGGAAGTAACAAGCCTAATCGTAGGCTTCGTAGCCTCAATTACAAGTATACTTCTAGTCTAGTTTTCTTACCTTTGCGGCTAAGTATGTGCTTTTCAACATAGGACACGGCTTGCTCTTTAGCATCCATCAATCACATACTTTCCTCCAAAACCAAGTCTTTAAACTCGTCAAGCGTATTCATCCTAATTATTGAGAGACTCCTTCATTTTTGTTTAACACCATACTCCTCAATGGCCCAGATTTCCCTCATCCTAATTATTGAGTCTTTTTTTCATTTGATGGAACCTCAAAGTGGAAAACTTAATTGGAAAACATCGGTTGACTAATATGAGAGTAGAAACTCAGGCATACAAAAATGGCTAGAATTTTCCTAGCAAATATCAAAACAACCTAAGAAGATATCAAACTTGGCTCAAATGTGATTATCAACCACCTACAATGCAGGTTGTTCTCAAAGGAAGCAAAACAAAAATGAAAGCAACAACAATTAATGAGCCCAAACAAAGCTGGCCGTAGACCTACTCACGCCCCAGAACGATTGTCTTCAAGCTTGACCTTCTCAATCAGATATCCCGGTTTATTCAGGTCTCTTGCAACGCCTTTGCCAGGTACAATCTACAGAAGCTCTGGCCAGCAACCCTAATACAACACAATAATAAAGAACCAACATGTCAATAAAAGACGCAAATTTCATTTGGTAGAAAGTTCGGACTCCCATTTTCGATCTTCTTTTCCTGAGAATCTGTCATCCATCTATCACATACTATAAATCAATTGTGGACATCTTTGGGCCAAATCAACTGAAGAAGCTAAGTAATTGAAAAAGAAGGTCCAAAGATGGAAACAAGCACAGACATACCCATTGATTTGGCTGCAGTAAGTAGAAATTTCATTGGTCTTGAGAAAGCTATCCAGCCTTGAAGGCTCAGGAGGTAGCTTAAATGAAGGGTCCTCCTCAGGTAAAGGTTCTTCCCCCGCAGCCTTGCGTGTCATGTTATCCGCTCTATGAAAGCATCAGCAGAAATAAATTCAGGAACCACATTATAGCAGAATATGGAGAAAACACCACTGCAGCTTCTCATCTTTATCTCTCTTTAGTCAGGTCAATCAAATTAGAAGATACCTCCGCTTCTGAAGCCACTGTTGCTGCTGAGATTGTTGACGTGAAACTTCACGATAATACTTTTGCAACTACAAGAAAAGTACAAAAAACAATATAGTTTGTCCAACATCACAAAATACTACTTACCATGAAGTATGAAGTATATCATGAAGTGGAAAAACTTACAGTCTGTTGTTGCATAGACAAGTCATCAATGGACTAGATTATAAGTTCCAAATTTTTCTCCATATATGGAGCAGAAGATAATTGCAGGCGGTCGTAGTCACACTGATCAAAGAAAGATATCCACAACTAAGTTCTCAACTCAATTAAGTCTTATGTGAGGTGCAGAAATTAATGTGAAAGGATACTGCTATACCTGAGTGATAGGAGAATCAGATTCCAGCTGGGTCATGACAGCACTGACAAGGGGAGAGTTTGAAACCTTGATCTGTCAAGCAAAACCACAGGTATGAAGATACGAGGGGAACTAATTGACAGATTTTTAAGTTTGCCAGCTAATTGGTGATCCCATCATGCAAGCAAAGAGGATCAATCGGGTATACCCAAACGTTTGTTATGATAAGAAGGTTATCTTACATTTAGAACTTCATGAATTACATTTACACATGCCATAAATTATGGTGAGTTTCTATGTAAAGTATTACTTGACATTAGAATATAGATCAGTGGCTGATCTTTTTAACCCAAGAAGCCACCAGTATAACATGTAAACCTCCTTAAAAATTGCAAGGCAATAAGAAAAAAGAAATGATGAGAAAGAATTTAAAGGGGCAGAGAGAGCAACAACAGAAAAATCTCTACAATTCAAATAGAAAATAGTTATATTAAGTGCAAAAAAACATACAAAAAGGCATATGCATTGCTTAAAACACAAAAAATAGCATAAAACAGAGGGTAAACACCAAACTTTCTCATAGCTACAATTAACTTGCGAATCATTAAGCAATTTCTTTCTACACATGACAAAACATCATTAATCTTAGAACACTAACAGCCAATGCAGTTTAATGATTATGAGTTGTTTCTTTACCTTGAATCTATTATATTAATCATACACACAGTAACATTTATGACATACATATCAGATTGTTGTAACTTTTACATCACTGAACACTACTAGCCACTCATTACTTGGTAGTCATGATTATCACATGGTTCAAAAAAATGCATGTTATTTTAAAAAAGGTTTAATCATAAAAATCACCAATACAATTATGAAGCAGAAAAATGTAGAAATTAATAAGTCTCACAACACACAGGTATTTCTTCAAACATGTCAACCCATGACAGGTTCTTCTCTCTCAACCTATCAAGAGACAAATAAAAACATTGTTTTTATAAAGCCCCAATAAATGTACAAGTAAAAAAGTTAAGCACCTGAAACATGTATTCAAAAACAAGGGACATACTTATCTCCACTAAAATTATTATTGCGGTAGAGCTCCATGAAAGCATCTGAAAGCTTGATAGCTTTAAGAGATAGAACACCTTGACTAGATTTTGATGGGTCGTAAATAATGCACACGCATCGTCTTATATTTTCCTGCGAAAACAAACATAAGGTACATTTGTCATAAGTTAAGTTAACAACATTGTTAAATTGCACTTCTAGATGGCTGATGGCTCTATTAGAATCAAAGGAACTTCATATTATAGCAACACTACAATTGACAAAATAAAAGATCATCACCTGATAGTTCATGAAGGTTCCAATCAGATCAGGTGTTTGATATGTCCCTGTCAAAGTTGATTGGTACCTGGAGAAAAAATGTCCACCAGCACAAGATATGAGTTGAAAAGAAGAGAAAACCGAGCTAATCTTGCATGTAATATATTGTAGATACAAATAATTTATCCTAATTGGGAAGTGCAGCAGTATAATAAAAAAACATGAAAATTATTAAGAAACCAACGTGACTGATATCCAAAATAATTAACATTAAATTAAGCACTGATACAAGTTTAGATGCAGCAACACCAGTAACCAGATACCTAGGGAGAAGACTGACACTGAACAAAATATCATGGCAGGAAACAATCTTATGACAAGTGGAAATGCTGGGATAAGGAAACAGTCTTATGACAAGTGGAAATGCTGAACAAAATATCATGGCAGGAAACACCATTGTAAGATAACCCACCATCCAACTGTATTATTGTCGACATTAACTTCTCTCAAGCATCTCATCATATCGAGCTGGTAATTTGCACCCTCTGTCTCAACTTCCTCGCCTTCACCTAGATCTTGTAAACTCCAGCATGCCATACATGTAGGTATTTTAACTGATATTAATTATTAAGTCAGAACTAAAAAGAGAATAAAAACATTAGCTAGTAGCCTAGCACAACTAAGTTAAACCATGAGCTACGTATATCCCACAGAAGAGGAGGGACAAAAATTATGCTTCACATACTGGGAAGGGAAAGCAATTGGTGACTTCAAGAGCACTGCCAACATCCAGCCCAAGCAGTTGACCAGTTACCATCATACCGGGGTAGAACTCGCTACAATGTTTGATTAATTTCAATACAGCCTATATAAGAATATGAAGGCAAAAGTAGTTAGAACTTTAACAACCAGTTTAAGCCTTTCTATCAGAAGAGCAGCAAAGTTTATTATAAATCATGCTGCCAAATGTTATCTATATATTCATTCAGACAGCTATACACATAATATGTTATATAATTAAGTTTAAATACGTTTTAGGGATAGAACAGAAGATAAAACAACGAACAATATAGGATTCACCCTTGTTAAGTTTGAAGGAATGAATAAAGTCTATAAGTACAAAATACTCCATGGTATTCATATTTGCTTCCAGAAACACTTGATCTTCCACTTAAATTGATAAAATGCAGTCCAGCAAAAGTTCAGAGAACATAAAATCTATGCCAAATGACTGATAAGATAAGCTACCTTTGAGCTATCTAGGGGACAATGAATTAGATGGTCATAACGGAGATGAATGCAGATCATAGACTCATAGTAGAGCCGAGAGTATAAAATTTCATCTCCAGCCTACGGAGATGAAATTTTATAAGGTTGCAAGTTGCAACTATGGTGTACTCCAAGTCTCCAATAGAGTATTTCAGTATAAGGATTCAGAATCAGTAATGAATAAATAACCCAAAATCTCATAGAAAATACTGCCTTGACTCTTTCTATGAATTCACATCCTACATGCGACACTAATTAGATTAAACATAATTGTATTTACAACTCATTTAATAAGATGACACTCGGATTCTAATAAGATGATACTTACCAAGCCCTCCATTTGAACAACTCGAAGGGGAGGAGCGACCTCCTCTGTTTTCGCAGCCTGTAGAAACGATCGAACTGGTGCTGCTGAAGAATCCACATTGCAAATCCACCACAATTACAAAACAACATGTAAATCCTAATGTAAAAAACAAAAACAAATTTGACAATAAAGGATGAAAACTGCTAGAAGCAGATAATGAAAAACCATGTATGGTTACCATTCGCCATAACTACTCTCTAGCTTTGGGTTCCAAAAGATGGAGGGAAAAAGAGCGAAACTCCGGTCTATTACGCGAGGCAAACCCTAACTTCAAAATCTTGTTTAGCTACGCTCTGATCCGATTCCTACACCTTGCTCGATAATGCTTCGGTTCATAATTTGGGCCGGGTTCTTGGACCCGAAGAATTGGGCCGAATAAACGGACATGTAATAATCTAGGAGTACGGGTCCGTTTGGATCACCTATTTATAAATCATAGGTTAATTATTTTTCGAAAAACACTATTCTCATATTTAAAAAGACGTATAAAAAAATAACTTATAAACACAAAATTAGTTTATAAACGGCTATCCAAACGGACTCTAAATAAATAAATAACTTTTTAGAAACATTGTGTCCCATTGTCCTTTTTCTTAACCAAAATCTGATAAACACTCCTAAAATTAGTTATATTGAAAATTAACCCGCACCTGCACGCTCTCTCTCCTCACACAGTCAGTCACCCCTCCCTCGTTTATCACCTTCTCCATTTCCATATTTGTCACTCGTCTCCGCCCTCGGACTCCATTTCTGACCTCGTCCTCCTCCGGCCACATCCTCCTCCATCTCCGACCTCGTCCTCTTTCGTCTCCAGCCTCATCCTCCTCCGTCTTCGGCCTCGTTCTCCTCCTTCCTCCGCCGCATGCGCGACCCCGACAATTTCAGTTGCTGGTAATGCTAATAGAAGTGGAAGGAGGCGATTTCCCCTTTCTTCTTCGGCGGGACTTTGCTTCAGAAACATCTTCTTCCTCCGTTTCTCAATTCATCTGCTAAAGAGGTAATTTGCCGATTGAATCTCTATTTTTTTCTTAGCTCCTTATTGATTAACTAGCTAGATTTATTTATCTCGAAACTTTCGATTACTTTTCCGATCTAATTTCAGTATTTGTACACATGTTGTGTTATCTAATCGGTAACTTTGGTGATTGTAATTTGTTAAATTTATCATGCTTTTGTAACAATAGACCGTGTTGGCTGAAGATTCCAGTTCGAACTTCCTTCACCTCATCCAACCTCATCAGGTATGGTGGCTTAATCGGATTTTGAATTTCATTTCCATTTGAGGTTGGAAAATTTTGCATTGCACGCCATGTGTTTGTGATATTGCTTGAATTTCATTTCCTGCAAATGATGTCCTTCCTGCAAAGTTCCCTATTGGCTTCTTCTGTGCTTATATGGATGATTCTTACTAGCTCTGAAGTAATTAGAGATTTTCAAAAATCATTCTTCTTCTATTATAAGTCTCTGATTCTTTTGTTGTAGTTAATTTTGGCTTCTGCCGAGTAAGAATCAATGAATCAAGTTAGGTTGTATTTATTGATCTGATAATATGGTGGGAAGCATCTCATTCTGATAATTAAGTATAAAATTGTAGTTTGCTTCATATATCTTGAATGCATAGGTTTTAAAATTCATATATATCACCTTAGTCATTATCACATAAAATGAAGGCAAATATAATAATGGAGTAGGCCATTTGGTGAGGGGGAGATAAGGAGTTGATTTGGACATTTAAAGTGTGTAGTAGTATGTGATGAATATTGAAGATGCTCGATCTAAGTTACAATAAGAAAGATTTAAGAATATCATCTTCAATAGTCACTTTGGATTTAGGTGACTGGAAAAATCACATACCGGGACTTCCATGATTGAATGTGTTCTTTCTGGATGGTTTATGCTTGTGCAAAATTATGCATTCAGCTATGTTTATAACTTGCAGATGATACTTTATGATACACCTGGTGTGATTGAGAAGAAAATGCACAAGTTGGACTCAATGATGATGAAGAATGTCTGAAGTGCAGCAGGCAATGCAGATTGTGTACTTATTGTGGTTGATGTGTCTAAGATGCCTGCCAAGGTAGGTTGTTGTTGCTATTCTGATCCAGTTATTTGCTCAGTGGTACTTAATATTTAGCCTTTTTTAGGTGGAAGAAGTGCTTGAGGAGGGTTTTGGGAGCATGAAAGAGAAGCTACCTACTCTGCTGGTTCTAAACGGGAAGGATCTTATCAAACCTGGTGAAATTGCCAAAAAGCTTGAGGTTGCAACAAGTCCTGTGTGCTAATTTATTTATATATTTTTGGCAATGCACATGAGAAAGGTTGCTCACTTATTTAGTTGACTGAGCTATGCTGATTAAGTATCAACACGATCACTTGCAGTGGTATGAAAAGTTCACTGATGTTAACGACGTTATACCTGTGAGTGCTAAATTTGGTCATGGAGTTGAGGACGCCAAGGATTGGATTCTTTTAAAACTTCCACTGGGTCCTCAACTCTATTCAAAGGTATTCATCATCTCTCTCTCCCCTCCTTCTCTCCTCATATGTCCACTTTCGCATGTCATGAATTCTTCACAACAACAACATCATTTTGATTTTTGTTCTGTATGGATTGCTACTAGAGATCTTGTTTGACTCAAGTCATGTTTTCTAGCAAGCTTATATTGACACTAAGTAGTAATATTACTTATTGCTCTAGGGCTTAGGACATTGCTAGTGAGCATCCAGAAAATTTTTTTGTAGCTGAAATCGTCAGAGAAAAGATATCCATGCAGTATCGCAAACAAAGTGCCATACGCTTGCCAAGTCCATCTTCCTGAATAGTTTTCTCTACTTGTCACTGTAATTTAGCTTTTATATTTTCCAGTTGCTATTTTCATTTTCTCCTCGAAGAGTTGCATGCTAGATTGATATATGATGATTCACCGAATTTATACCATGTAGGTTAATGTAGTAACCTATAAAACGAGGCCTGATGCAAAGGACTACATCCAAGTGGAGATTATTGTAGAAAGAAACTCTCAAAATGTTATTCTGATTGGGAAGGTAAGATTTGGATTGTGATCATGCTCTACTTCTTGGTTCTTTCCCCAATCTGTGGAGAATCACTATCTTCTGCACTTGCATGATTGTACAGTGCTCTCTTCCCTCATTCTGTTTGCTTTTCCCGTACTTGAACTAACTGATAAGTGGAATTTTGAATTGAAAATGTGCCTTATTTAAGCAGATAAACCTGTATTTGTTGATTGATTTTGTTTATGTATTAAACCTGTTGTCAGGAGGGAAGAGCTTTAAAGCTACTGGCTACTGCTGCTCGGCTTGACATTGAAGACTTCTTGCAAAAGAAAGTCTTTCTCGAGGTACAACAACATAAACTTTGATTTAATAAAGAACTGACCTTAAGCTGGTTTTGTTACAGTCAGTTAGAGCTTCATAAGCATGCGATCAAGGACTGTGATCGGGCGCTCGAGCTTGATTCTGCAGCCCTTCAAGCTTACATTCTCAAAGGTTAGGGGTTCTGTTCTGTTTAGAACCGTGGTCTGCATTCATGGTTTATATAAAATTGCAAATTTACTTATTGAAAGTTGTAGGCTTGGATCACTATACCTGCACTGCCTGATGATTTTTGTTAAGTCTTTTTTCTGACTTATTTGTACATATGTGATTTATATTTTTGCTACTGGTGTAAACTTCAGGTATTTTACTCATGACCAATCCGTATAGTTTGATTGTAGTAAGTTTATGTGCGATATAATTCTTTATCATAAAATACTTGCACAGACAAATATTGTGAGTTAAATGCAAAGTCAGTATCCACTGGCAGCAGTGCTTGTCTAATACTACTGACCACGTCATAATAGGCAATAGGTGTCAGCTTGAAGGAAATTGAGCCAATGTGCCTACTGGCTATATGATGAATCCCTCCTATTCGGTCACTCTTTGTAACTAATTAGGTCTAAATGTAACTTCTCTGGAGTTAAATTTTACCTTGTGTAGTGTTAAGCATGTAACTCGCATTGTAGGATAAAAACCTGTATTGGTGTGAAGTATGACGTGTACTTGGTCTGAGGGATACCAAAATCTACAATTTCATATTATAGCTACGAATGTCTAACTTCCTCCCATATACATGTTACATTTCCTTGTTCACGTCGTCGTAAGTAATTCCTTCTTTTCAGGTGGAGGAGCTAATGGAGAACCGGGATGGAGCTGCAATGTGTTGCTCCAAAGCTATGCTCATGTTGATGTTCATAGTTTCACGGACTAACCTCGATGACGCTTCAAATGCGCGACTGACTAGCCTCGGTGACGCTTCGAACGCGCGACCGACTAGCCTCGGTGACGCTTCGAACGCGCCACCGACTAGCCTCGGTGACGCTTCGAACGCGCCACCGACTAGCCTCGGTGACGCTTCGAACGCGCCACCGAACTAGCCTCGGTGACGCTTCGAACCCGCCACCGAACTAGCCTCGGTGACACTTCGAACGCGCCACCGACTAGCCTCGGTCACGCTTCGAACGCGCCACCGACTAGCCTCGGTGACGCTTCGAACGCGCCACCGACTAGCCTCGGTGACGCTTCGAACGCGCCACGGACTAGCCTCGGTGATGCTTCGAACACGCCACCGACTAGCCTCGGTGACACTTCGAACGCGTTTTGACTAGATTTCGTGACGCTTCGAACGCCAACAAACTAGCCTTGGTGTCACCAACTAGTTCCGATGACACTTTGAAAGTGTCACAAACTAGTCTCGGTGACGCTTCAAACGCGCCACCAACTAGCCTCGGTGACGCTTCGAACGCGCCACCGACTAGCCTCGGTGACGCTTCGAATGCGCCATCGACTAGCCTCGGTGACGCTTCGAACGCGCCACCAACTAGCCTCGGTGACGCTTCGAACGTGCCACCGAACTAGCCTCGGTGACGCTTCGAACCCGTCACCGAACTAGCCTCGGTGACACTTCGAACGCGCCACCGACTAGCCTCGGTGACGCTTCGAACGCGCCACGGACTAGCCTCGGTGACGCTTCGAACGCGCCACCGACTAGCCTCGGTGACGCTTCGAACGCGCCACCGACTAGCCTCGGTGATGCTTCGAACGCGCCACCGACTAGCCTCGGTGACGCTTCGAACGCGTTGCTGATTAGATTTCGTGACGCTTCGAACGCGCCACCAAACTAGCCTTGGTGTCACCAAATGACACTTTGAAAGTGTCACAAACTAGTCTCGATGACACTTTAAAAGTGTTACCACTTACTAGCCTCGATGACTTTGAAAGCGTAATTGATTACTAGTCTTGATGACACTTTGAACATGCACTAACTAGTGGTGGTGATATTTCAACCATAATTGTCATTAAAATGAGATTTGAATTGTCACAAACTAGTTGTGATGACAGTTAGTACATTAACTAATTGTGATGACAATGACAATATGTTATCAACTAGTTGTGATATTCTATGTATTTGATGACAGTTTGTGTTTTGATGACAGTATGTGTCATTAACTAGTTGTGATACAATTTGTATGTGATGACAGTTTCTTGATGACAATATGTGTCATCAATTAGTTGCGATACAGTTTGTATTTGATGACAGTATGTGTCATTAACTAGTTGTAATGCAATTTGTATTTGATGACAGTTTGTGTTTTGATGACAATTTGTATTTTTTATGACAATTTGTGTTTTGGATGACAATTTGTGTTTTGGATGACAATTTGTATTTTGATGACAGTTTGTGTTTTTGATGACAGTTTGTATTTTGATGATAATTTGTGTTTTGACGACAGTTTGTGTTTTTGATGACAGTTTGTGTTTTTGATGACAATTTGTGTTTTTGATGAAAATTTGTGTTTTTTAGGACAGTTTGTGTTTTTGTCGATGGTTTTATTTTGATGACAGTTTGTGTTTTGATGACAATTTGTGTTTTGATGACAGATTGTGTCTGTTATCAAAATGATGACAATTTGTATTTTGATGACAGTTATTGTCATCAAGATGATGATGTCATCAAAAATATTTTTTTGTGGGAATTTTTTTTACTGATTGACCGTCGGTCAACGATCGTTGATCGGCGGTCAACACCGGTCAATGACCTTTGACCGATCAATGGTCAAATGTGTTAGTTTGTTTGACTTATGGTGATGTCATCATTACATAATGATGACATCACCATGAGTCATGAGTTTAGATAAAGTTTATTGGGGGGTCATTTCTCAAATTTCATTATACTCAAAGGGTCATTTAACGTGAACATCGAATTTTTTTATCATAAATAAATTTGTATATGGTTTTTAAACATACAATATAGTTAGTGCTAGTTTAGTTGGAAAGTAAATTATCATGATTTTAAATTGTTTGGGAAATGATATCAAATATATGTGTTTGGTCGAGCTATTTGTCTTTGAAAAAATACAGATATTTAATTCATGACATTTTCAATTCTTACAAAACATAGATATGCAATCACTTAAGGAGGAGTGATTAAGATTTTTTTTCTCCCATATTTTTCATAATTTAGATTTTAACCATATATAATTTATCAATTTTCATAAATTTAAATTACATGTTTTAATTTCACATAAAATAACTTATAAGAAATTACACTTTACACATTCAACCAAACAAACATTTATATAAAAATAATAAGTGTGCACATCTTATTGGTCAGTGTCGGTTAGTCATAAAGTACATGTCATGTCATTATCAAACAAATTGGATTAATTTAATTTTTTATTAGAAAATTGTTTACATCTAAATAAAATGTTTGTAAAATAAACTAACGTATGATAATAAAAATAAAGTTAGGAAATAATTTTAGCGAAAATAAGACATATATATTTAAAATTGTTTATGATAAGATAAGATATATTTATTTTACATGTATTGATAATATAACATACAATTATTAATATATCATATATATTATTTAGTAAAAGTAGTTCTATCAAACATACTATTGTATTTAAAATATTAAATTTGTCTTCAACAACTGTGACAATGACACTTTTTTTGTTGTTGTCTTTTCTATGCTATTATATTTTTTACGAGCACTAAAGTATATAAAATTTTCATTATTTTAGTATAAAAAATGCAACTGAATTTGTAGATTTTAATATCATATAGTTAAAACCATTTATAAATTCGATCCTGTTGGTTAATAAATCAATTGTTTTTTTTTATAGGATAAAAATTAGATTGAAAACCACAAAAAAGTCAGTTTCTCAATCTATAGCCATCCTTACGGATGAGAATTATAAATTCTAGACAATCTCTAAAGTCTTTCAAGGAAACTCGATGAACCTTCTTCGCGATGAAATCGGCCAGGACGTTGGTTTCTCGAAAGGCGTGAGAAATCTGCACTAAAGAAAATAGTTGTAAAATACACAGATATCAAAAATTAGCATTTCAATATCTCATGGACATTGTCAGATTTGGTTGAGGACATTCACGATGGTAAGGTTGTCACATTCAAGATGAATGTTGGTAATGCCTAATTCATAAGCCTTTAACATGACATTTCTTACTGTCAGTGTTTCTGTTTTAAGTGGGATTGAAATACCATATTTATCCCCAAAGAGGAAAAGTGGTTTTCCCGTATTGTTTCTGAAAATGTAGCCAAAACTAGATTCACCATTGGTTTTGGTGGATCCATCTGTGTTGATTTTAATTATGTTATCCGGAAGCTTTTTCCATTTCTTTATTGGTCGTCTTACAATGTTCGTTTTATAAGTTTTTGATTGTCTTCTGTAAGACAATCAGGTTTCAGTTTTTCATTTTATTCCAGTTTTCAATTTATTTCTTAATGTAAATTGGTACATCCTTAATGGGTTCGACATAATCATTTGTTCTCCCAAAGCTTTGTTGGTTTCTATAGAACCAAATGCTCCACCAAGAGACCATTAATTATGAGAATTGTGATCTATCAGTTTTTTATCGAATTTCTTCAATGATTTCATTAATTTTTTTATTTCCTATGTTTAGGGATGTGATTATGCCAAAGGTATCATGATTCAATTTTTTGATTGTTTTTAAGGTATGCTTGCATTGGAAGAGGAGGTGGTTCAATTCTTTCAACTGAGCATTGCAGCGTATACAACCCGGGGGAGTTACAACGCCCTTTTCTGCTAATCTAACTTTTGTAGGGATTCTGTTTTTCATTATTTTCCAGACAAAGTTTTTAACTTTTGGATACGTGTTTATTTTCCAAATCTAAGAGGAATCATAGGCAGTGTAACTCTTATTATTGTTAATTAGTTCCATAGCAGAATTTGTAGAAAATCAACCGCTTTTGCTAGTTTTCCAGTACATTCTATCATGGATCTCATTTAAGGGAATTGGGATCGAGGTTAATTTTTCGGTTAAATCATTTGGTAAGTATTGTTCAAGTAAGTCCTTATTCCAGGTTTTATTTGGCAGCATAAAATCAGCTGCCATGGCATCCTTATTCATGATTGACTGTGAGTTTATGTTATCACATAAGCGGGTGTTCAGAACCCAGGTATCCGTCCAGAATTTGATAGTTTTTCCATTACCAACTTGCCAAATTAGTCCAGATTTGAACTCAGGCATAAGTTTAATCATTTTGGACCATTGCCAGGAGCAATTTCCTTTTTCTCTCGTAATGAAGTATATGGTTTGTTTTCAGGTATTTATCCATAATAACTCTAACCCATAAGTTATTTGATTTGGCTAGAATTTTCCATAGTAATTTGAATTGAAGGGTTTTGTTAATGTCTTTAGCTTTTCTCAAACCAATACTTCCTTGATGAGTTGGTTTACAATTTTTTTCCCAACCTATAAGAGGTTTATAGGAGTTGTCTTTGTTCCAAGAAAAGGATCTGTTTAGTTTATCAAGTTCATTGTGTGTGTAGGTAACATGAAGCTTTGCATAAGACAATTTGGTTTTGAGACCATATTGGTTTTATTAGTGTTGTTCTTAATGCTTGGAAAAGGGAATTTGCTTTCCATTTAGATAATTATTATTGGGTGCTAACCAAAAGGTCAGCAATAGTCTATGGTTCATATCCTCACTTCTGAATCTTTTTTATGAAATCATTTCTGATTTCATTTCTGATGTTTTCTTCACCATTGACACTTGTTCCTTCTTGGGTTTTGATTTCTTTTATAATTTTTCTATTTCTTTTTTCACTTGCTATTTTATGAAAATAGCTGATATTCGTGTCATTATTTTGATGTGTTTTACCTTAGCTCTTTGGTTCTAGTAAATTTTCTGGAAACACAAAAGTTTTTCCTTTTTTTTCTATGATTCTAGTTTTGTAACACCCCCAAAACTTAACCCTTTTGGAAAGGTATTACCGCCAGTGACCCCAGTGTTCCTTACCGAGATCACCCAAGGCTTTACCGTTTAAATACAAATCATGAAATACAATGATACAAAATGATAACCTTAGTCATATAAAACACGAGTCCCGGGATTACATCCCAATCCCGAATAGGACAAACACAGAGTTTAAATAAATTACAACGGAAATCTTAAACAAGGCACATCGGAAAACTTTAAAAGATATTACAAAAATGGTTGTGATCGTAATGATCATCTGCCCAAGGATCTCAACCTGATTAAAAGAAATTATTAAAACGTCGGAAAAACCACCGTCGACTCCATAGTCCTTCTAGTCTTCTCATCTACACTCCATCTGATGTGCTGAATCGAACGGATGACACCAGCCCACATGCGGAGAACAATGTTCGTGGGTTAGTCTACTTGAATAGACTAGCAAGGGTAAAAAGCAGAGTGGTTCGAGTGATCGTAACCGTTTACTATCATTGTCCCTCGAATAATAACCGAAGGGACGATACATAACCCGGCACTTTCACGGAATAACAACAAAGGTATGCATGAGAGAAGATTCTGGAAGACTTCATCTTCACAGAAATCGACTCGAAAAGAGACTCCAAGAGATTGAGTCTTTAAGGAAATATGACAAATCTGGAATGTTTAACAGAATCAAACAACAATGATTTAAAAGTTGACTGAGATGCTTCGGTTCACGACCAACCTCATCGCATACAGCGAATCCAGATCGGAAAGAGAACGTACTACATTCAAGTCGAGACCTTACAGAACCACATAACGATTTAAGAACTGACTAAGATGCTTCGGTTCACGACCAACCTCATCGTATACAACGAATCCAGATCGGAAAGAGAACGTACTATGATCAAAGTCAAGACGAGTTTTCCTAGCTGCACTATAACTTAGCTGCACTACTCGCTCAAGGTTTATTATTCATGTGCACTCGGGCATATATCTTATTTAATTACAAAACACACATTACTGAAACACGTTAATGTTATTAAGAGCGACAACAAGGCTTAAATCACAGGGTGACAATTACGTCAATCCAAATTAAAACACACACGCGGGAAATAACATCATTATACCGAGTAACAACGGCGATTATTATAACACCGGGTGACCTTACGTTCACCCTGATTGCACTATACAGCGCTTATAGTTTAATTATGTGCTTAAACTGCACTTATCTTATTAAATTACAACACACACAGTGTTGAGGCTTTTAATATTATTTCGAGAACATGGAAGTTATGATGAC
>WOAB01000014.1:0-57834 GCA_027886185.1 Rheum nobile
AAGAATGCAGCTTTTAAATGACTATGGAGGAAAGGGGTAACCTTCCTATATTTTTGTATTCTTCGATGTTCACTTAACTCTGCCCTCACTTCTTTATGTTGGCAATGAATCGTGACAACATTTTGACAAGGGAGGAATCAGAGGCGATTGTGGAGTCGATCCTTGAGCTTTTAGCGCCGTAAAGGACCTTTTACGGAGGCCTTGTTCTTTGATCATGTGGTTGAAGAGATTGTCTCAGCCACCACCCCCAAAAATATGTAAGTCTTCCATCTCCATCTTCTTTCCTTGATGTCGCGTTATAATCACCACTAACATATAATTTGTTTGAAACTCGTACGCAACTTCAAGGGCTAGACTGGCAGAGTCCGGAACAGAGAGGATAACGGCGAAGAAGCGAAAGATGTCGGGTGAAGCTGCTTCTGACTCAGAGCCTATCATGATTTTGTCGTATACTTATAAAGTGCCCAAAATAAGGTGTCACCACCCATGAACATGTCTTAGCTCCGAGGGATACTAGCATCGTCTTCGGTTCCTATGAGACGTGTCCTGCAAATGATGCAGGTCGTCTGGTCGTTGTCGGCCAAGGAGCATTACAAGGACACCGACACAGTCGACGTTGTTGGAGACTCCGCTGCTACACAGTGGCAGGTAAGACCGTATCATATTGATTGCGTCATTTTTGTTGTTGTTATCTCCATCATTCTGACAGTCGTCTCTTAACAGGGCCTTCAGGTGACATTGTGTGCCTGGGATCACCTTAGGGGGATATCTTCCAAAATGGACTCTCTAAAGGACTAGGCTAAGACTGACAAGAGCACAATTGAATTCTCGACTTCTAGGAATTCCTGAGTTGTCACAGAGCATGGTAGTCCTCCAAAAGAAGGTTTTGAAGTTTGACGATGAGAAGACTCGTCTCAAGGAGGAGAAGCTAGTGACGACGGAGAGGAACTAGCGTCTGGCGGCAGAGTTTGATGAGGCGGCGGATTATTACTTTTTGTTGGACAAGGTGGAGGCCATGGAGAACGTCGTCGTCGGGAAACACGTGGAATGAGATGCGGTTGCTGAGAGGAAGAAGTTTCACAATGCTTATCCGATTAAGCTTGTCTTTCCAAGTATGATGCCGCGGAAGATCACTAACGCAAGGGAGGAAGAGGAACCGATCATGAAGGAGAAACAAGATCTGGTGGCAGAGGGGGATGTGTTCGACCCTTCTTCTACTTCATGAACTCTCTTTATTCGAAACTCCGATAGTGTTGGCCGTCGCCCATAGTGAGACTGTGTTTTGAACATTTGGGCCTACCCCTTGTGATGGTTTGAAATTGTTCTGCCCTCGTCCGTGGGGATGAGGTGTTAATAAGCAATAACTTTCTTTGTATGACTTGCTTGCTTTCTTATTTGTATTGCATTCCTTTTGTTTCTTTGGTGATGCTGGTACCAAGATTTGGAACGATCTTAGAAGAGGATATGATCATGTTGCGGAGATCATGCCCAAGCTTGTCGCGGTCGCGCCAACGTGACCAGTTCAATTTAAAGACGTCAAAGATGTCATTGAAGACATGAAGGTGTTGGAGAAGTAGCCGATGTAATCGATGTAATAGATACATCGTATATATATAAGTAGAATAGAAAAGTGTACCTTCTACGAAAAAGTAATAAGATCTACTCCTTTGATTTCAACATTTGTTTTTCATTGATTTCCCTTTAGCCTTTCTTTCTACGTGTTTATCGAAGTATCGTAAGTGTCTCTGCTCTTAGACACTAGCCATGATGTTCCCAGGTAAAGATCATTCTTGGATCAGCTTTCTCATGCTACTTCTTTGAGAGGTAGAAAGTGACTTTGTCATTATGATCCTATAAAGGATTTTATAGGTTGTAGCTCGATCATGAGTCTATATCGCAATCTATGTAGGTGACCATCAAGAGTCAAGGTGTCATAGAGATGAGAGATAGATCATGAGATTCGCGTCGCAAACAGTAATAGGTGACCGTTAGGGGTCAGGGGTCGTAAAAGATGAGAGATAGATGGATTCACGTCGCGATAGTAATAAGTTACCGTCAGGGGTCATGGCGTCATGAAGAAGAGAGAGAGAGAAAGAACACGAGATTCGCCTCGTGATAGTAATAGGTGACCGTCAGGGGTCAGGGCGTCATAAAGACGAGATAGATCACGGGATTCGCATCGCGATAATAATAGGTTACCATCAGGGGTCATGGGTCATAAAGACGAGAGATAGATAGATGGATTCACATCGTGATAGTAATAAGTTACTGTTAGGGGTCATGGCGTCATGAAGAAGAGAGAGAGAGAGAGAGAGAGAGAGAGAGAGAGAGAACACGAGATTCGCCTCGTGATAGTAATAGGTGACCGTCAGGGGTCATGGTGTCATAAAGACGAGAGAGATCACGGGATTCGCATCGCGATAGTAATAGGTGATCGTCAGGGGTCAGGGTGTCGTAAAGATGAGAGAGATAGCATCATGGCGTAACTCATGGGGTATAACTGATATAGTTAAGGGCATCACGATGGATCATCGATATAGAAAGAGGGAGATTTTGGGTGTCACGGTAGCGAATTGGTATAGTCAGGTGTGTGATGATGTTTGACCAGGCAAAGCGTACGATGTAGCTCAACCAGGTGTAAGAGGGGTGCGATGTAGCTTGAATATGAGTAAGAGGGGTGCAATTTAGCTCGACCAGGCGTAAGTCGATTGTCAGGTCAAGAACCCATGCGCATATGTCGTAGATGCGGTACAGACGAGGTCAATAACCCATTGAAGAAGTGAGATTTGCTTTCTTTGTGGGTGTCCCCTTTTTTTGTTTATTTCCCTAGCTAGGACCACGTAAACACCTAGGCGATACAGCTCACCCCGGCTAATTTTGGGGTTAGGGGGTGTCACGGTGTAACCCGAGGGGTGTGACCGATTTAGCCAAAAGGGGTGTCAGGATGAAGCACCGATATAGCCTAGGGGGCGTGACAACAAAGCACCAAGGGAACAACGTTCATCTAGCCTGGCATCACGAAAATGCTCCGATGGAACAATATCGATATAGCCTGGCGTCACGACAGAACATCAAGGGAACAATGTCGATATAGCCGGAGCCCTCCGGCTATATTCTCGCTTAACCGAGTTTCGGTTAACCGATATTTCGGTTACTTCATTTTCAATACCATAACCGTATCGTAAAGTTCGGTTAAGCGAGCATCTGTTAACCGGTATGGTTCAATATGGTTAATTGGTTAACCAAGATTTCAAAAATTGACAATACACTTGATTTTTTAACAAAAATATATTCTTATTTATTGATTCATAACTACAAATTCATAAAAAATATTTCTTCATTCCAATTTTATTATTGTTCTCTCTTTTCGATTGATTAAAACATAAACTATTAATATGAAGTCTGATATGTAAACTACAATGTTAATTTGGTTGGCTTGATTAGAATAAATTATCCTTCACATAGTCAATATGGTTTTCAAAGTATCGACAATAGTTTTTAATCTATTAGTTTCCTAATGTAATATGATTGTATCCTTAGACCCTCTTTGCTATAAACTTATAATAAATTGTTCTATTATACTTGTAGAAAATATGACAAGTACACTCCTCTATATATCAAAAGTCACTACACAATACCACAAAATTAGATTAGTATTGTTTTAAAGTTCATATATTGGTTATTTTATATAATCTAAATCACTATTAATTCAACTAAAGACAAAGAGATTATTCAAAGCATAGAAGAATAGTCAAATACAACAACATAAATTAGAAAGAGTGGAGACTAAGGAAATTCAGACTATGAACCAAAGACTAAGAGAATCATTGAAATGTATCCATATTCACTAAATTAACGTAATCTCTTTATAAAAACATATTATTTATTCATTCTGTTAATCGGTTAACCAAACTAAGAATTATCACTAACCGTAACCGTACCAAATAACCATGTTCTCTATTGGTTGTTAACCGTACCGTATATTAAAAATTATCGCCACGGTTAGCCTAGAAATATGTCGGTTTTTCGTAACGGTTATTTGATTTTTGTGTTTTGTGCCCACCCCTAGTGACCGTATAGTTGGGGGCGTCACGGCAAGACTCAAGGGGTGTGAATGGTATAGCCAGAGTTGTCATTAGGGACAGGGGCTTTAGGACGGATATCCAAGGGAACAACGTCAATATAGCCAAATGGGTACTATGTAGCTCGATCACGCTTTGCCCAAGGGGCATGAACATAATAGTATGGCAATGACATAAAAGTTTTGCTCTTATTGAATGAATTGAATTTTAGTAAGGAACATGCATAGAATGTAGAGTGGATTTGAAATAGTACTTTTGAAGGTGTATCGCGTCCTAGCTTTAGATAATGAGCATGCCTTCAAGATTTGGCAATTCGTGCGCGCCTTGTTCGACTACCTTTGTGATTTGATAAGGACCTTCCCAAGTAGGTCTTAGCTTTGAAGCGTTCTTTTCTCTTGTGTTTTGGAATACTTTGCGCATGACCCAATCTCCAACTTGGTATGTCCCCATCCTGGTAGCAGCATCATCGCGTCGCTCATCGACGATGTCTAGCATGATAGTCATCAGTGACATAGTTCTTTCTTTCGTGAGGAGGCGGTAACGAGCTGTAGGGATCTGCACATCAACATGTAGGATAACTTCACTACCGAATACTAACGAGAATGGTGTTTTACTTGTTGCAGTCTTTAGAGTTGTCCGATCTGATCATAATATAGAGGGCAACTCGTATTCCCATAAACCTTTCGCTTTCTTGAGTTGTTTTGTCATGTTGTTGATAATGACTTGTTGTTGGACTCGGCTTGGCCGTTGGCTTAACGATAGTGTAGCATCAAGGTGACGAGTTTGATGCCTTGCTCTTTGCAGAATTCATACATCATGTTGCTTATGAATTGGGATCTGTTGTCGCACACGATGGTGTCAGGGACACCGAACCCGCTCAAGATGTTCCTCTGTATGAAATAGATGACATGTGAATCTTTTATGTCCTTGAATACTTTAGGTTCGATCCACTTGGATAAATAGTCCGTCATGGCGAGCATGAAGACACGGCCGGACGCGACCGATAGCTTTCCGACAATGTCCATTCCCCACTTCATGAGAGGCCTAGGGGATGAGATTGGATATAGATCTTCGGATGGCTGGTGAGACACTGGGATGTGTCTTTGGCATGCATCACACTTCTTCGCATAGTCGATGGTATCTCTCTTAATAGTGGGCCAATAGTATACTGCAGTGGTAGCATGCAAAGCGAGGTCTCTTCCTCTAGAATGATTGCCACATTCCTAGTCATGGAGTTCCTGCAACGCGTTCTAGATTTATTCCTCACGAAGGCAACGTAGGCAATATCCGGTGGTGGACCATTTGAGCAATATGTCATCTTTGAGGAAAAAAGTGGACGCCTTGGCATGAAGTCGTCGTGCCTCATTCTTATCGACTGACAATTTTCCATGCTCGATCCAATTATAGAGTGGAGTGGTCCAAGAGTCGAGTTCGCTAGAGTAACTCATCTGTATGGGGCTCGACACATTCTTATAGAGTGGAATGGTTTGTTGGCAACGAGCACTTCTATACGTAAAAAAGTGATCTTCTGGTATTCTCTGGGATCAATGACGGATCCGAGATTGGCCAACGCGTCGGCTTTTGCATTGGTGTCCTTGCGAACTTGCTTAATGTTGAACATTTCGAATGACTTGATGATGTCGCGGATGACATCCAGATAGGTCATCATCTTAGAGTAGTGTGTCGTATATGCTCCATTGATTTGGTTCACTATGAGCATAGAGTCGTAGATTACTTCTAGATTACCCCATCGAATTTAGGAGGCTCTGGCTTCGTGCACTGTGTACGCATCTTGCAGTCCGTTAGTTGTTATGTTGTCTATCCCTTGACTTGTTTTTTCGTTATCGTCGGCCTCATGGATATTCTGTAGCACTCTTATGCTAGCCTCTGCTCACCCTTGATCTCTTGCATGACCCATTTGGTAGGGAGCTTGACGGTCTGATGGTACGTTGATGTGACTAGTCTCATACTGTGTATCCAAGGACATCCAAGGATAGCATTGAAAAGTGATGGACAATCCATGATTAGGAACTAAACTTGGAGGTTCACCCTGGTTGTGTGGGTGGTTAGTGTGATCTCCCCCAGTGTGTTGCTTACTTAGCTGCTGAAGCCAACTAACAAGACTGATTTCTAGAAAATGTCTTCTCGAGTTAAGCCAAGACTGTGGAGGGCTTCAACCATCATGATGTTTGTTGAGCTGTTGTTGTAGACCAAGATGCGTCGTACTAAGCAATTCCCTATTGTGAAGGATATGACAAGGCTGTTGTGGTGCTCCGCTATGACGTGATTAGGCTCATCGTATATGATAGGAGAATCTTCAAAGTAGTTTCTGGTGACGGTTACTAGTCTTTCGGAGTCGGTTTCCCTTGCGTGGCGCTTGGCGGCCGACACGGTTGTTCCGAAAATTTCTGACCCACCGATGTAGTTAACGATCTAGAAGTAGGGAGGAGGAGGCGGCATCACCTCTTCTTGCTTGATTCGATCGAGGTTGCTCTACCTCTATCGATGATTAGATCCTTGAGGTACCCTTTTTGGAGTAGATGTGCGACCTCTTTCCTTAGCACGACACAGTCATCTATATTGTGCCCTCCGTCATTGTGGAAATCACACAAGTTCTTAGCGACTCTCATGTTCATGGGATTTTTTGGTTTCCTTGGCCATCTTACGATGTCTCCGAGTTTGCTCATTGCATTGAGCATTCCGTTGTGGGTGACAGCGAACAAATAGTGTTGCAGAAGAGGATAGAGGTCTCGGTCACATTGGAGGTCGTGTCGGTTGTTACGAATATAGTTGACCGTTCGGTTAGAAGGCTTCACATTAGGATAAGCCTTATAACGCAATTCAGTCTTGTTGACGGGTTTGCTTGGTCGCGACTGTTGGATCTTCACATCTGCAAGACCGTCATCTTTTAGCTTGATATACACCATGGCTTGGGCTTGGACGTCTTTGAATATTTGACACGGATACTTCGTCAAATCACAGTTTTGTACTGATTTTTCGAACAACCCTCGTCTGAAAGCCACTATGGCGATGGGGATGTCACATCGTGGCATCGAGACCTTCTCATCATTGAACCTGATAAGGTATATCCTTAGCAACACTCTAGGTCGCTGTGTGACACGATATAGATCGTTGGACCGCTTCTGTAGACATCGGCTGCTAGCAAACTGGGTTTTGAACATATGGATTAATCTAGGATTGAAGACATGCTCCTGTATGCGAGGTGTATGAACCATATAAGGGCCGAGCCTTTTAGAGTTGACCAAAACCACTTTCAAAATCATGGTTTCCTTTAGATGTTTGGGAACAATGTTTGTCACCATCTTCTGTTTGTACAATGAAACATGTTCAGCGGGGTCGGATCTCCCATCGTATGTTGGCATGTCAGGCACCGGACACTTCTTATGGATTTCAACGTGAGCAATGGCGTCAATGAATGGTGAGTCGGCGTTGCACTCATCATCTTCTTCTTTGATGATGTCGTCGAAAGACTCCTTTGGGACGACATCCATTGGATCAGTCGTTTCTAGACTATATGCGGTGTGGCTTGTCGGCGCTATTGGTGGGCATCGAGATCCTACAGCGTTTCATGACGGTACCATCGCCGGAGTAGAATAGGATAGGTTAGCAGCGGCGGAGTCGAGGTCAAGAAGTCTCATGGTGTTGTCGTCATGGATGCATAAACACATTCTGAGAACATAACGCCTTGTTGTCCTTCATAATTTCTTGGAGTTGTGCTTCGGATTGCGCCTTTTGGGTTGCCCACGACTCCTCCAGATCTCACATATTTTCGTGTGATTACGCCACGGTAACGACATGTTGGTCTCTTGAGCCACCACGATCGACTAAATCGGGTAAGATTCAAGGCGGTGTTGTTGAAGTAGTGGCAGTGACATCGGTTGACACAAGAGTGACGTTGTTGGTTGGTCCATCGTTGGGCATGGTTGTATGAATGGTGCTATCTTGTGGTTTGGAAATAACGCATAACCTTTTTGACTCCCATTCCCACGGTAGGCGCTGATTGTTTCGGGCAGATTTTGTATCGTGACACTATATGCTTATTTGTGGAATATAAAGTCAAGGGTTACACACTGAATAAAGAAATAATGAGTTGATCATGAGAAAAATAGGAATTGTATTATCGCAAGAGCGTATGAGAGTATCTAGGTATATATGAATATGTGTAAGTGTGTGTGTCTTACAAGGTATTGGCACCCCCTTATATAGGAGTCCAAGGGTAATTCTACAAGGAATAGGATCTTACTATATGGACAGAAAGATATTTTATCTTTGAGCCTAAGATAAGATAAATATACATGGTTCAAGATATTTCCTTTTATCGAATAGGGAAAGTATATCTCCAATGGGCATAAGTCTTGATGCGCAAACCATGCCAGCTGTTGTGATCCTTCAGAATTAGGACGCACTATATTATCAAACAAGAGCTTTCTCACTGCATCACGTAGCACTCAGTTTTTACAGTCTTATTTGACACTCAAAGATACAATATTTTTCGTTAATCAGCGCCTACATGTCGATACGATCTTAGGGCCTTAGCAACATCCCTTTCACGATCCAGGATCTCCTCTACACCTACTCCATAGCCCTTTTTGGCCAAGGACTCGTCACCTGCAAATCCAGATCTTGGAGGCCTTGTCTGTTAATCGATGCGATGAAGAATGATTGGGGCTGGTCTGACAGCTTCTTCTTCGCCAATAAGGCATATTTAGGAGAGGAGTGTAACTTTTTGCATCATTCGTGGCGCAAAGAGGGTAATTTTGAACTTTTTCTTAATTCCTTCGATGTAAATTAACCCTGCTTTTCACTTATCTTTATTGGCAGTAGACCGAGAGGGAATCCAACCAAGGGAAGAGTCGGAGGAGTTCACCAAGAGGATCTTGGCCTTGCCAGTGTCAAAGAGGACATTAGTGGAAGTGTCGTTCACAAAGCCTGTCATCAAAGAAGTCGACGGGATGCCATCCCCCAAGATGTGTAAGTCTTCTTATCTCTAGTTTCTTTCATGTGACGCGTGTACAATGCATCTGACATGTGACTATCTTGATCTATTCACAACTTCCATGGCTAAACGGGTTGAATCGGCTATTGACAAGATTGTGGTGAAGAAGAGAAACTTGCTTGGAGAGGGCTCCTCTCCTTTTTAGCTGGTCGTGATTCCAAAGGATGTCCCCAAGGACACCCGTGCTGCATAGAAGGAGGAAACGGTCAAGGAGAAGGTTCCACCCCCTTGAATTTGTTGGAGCTACTTGGGCTGCTCGCATCAACGATGATCCCCACAAGTCGGGCTTCGCAAGTGATGCAGACCGTCTAGTCGCCGTTGGTTATTGAGCATTATGCTCTCCAAACACAGTTAACGTGTTTGGAGAAACCCTTGCTATGAAATGACAAGTAAGACGCATTTGTCTTAATCGTGTCTTGTTTTCTTTACTGTCATTTATCCTTGACGGTCCTCTTTGGCATGGTCTTCAAGCCACGTTGTGCGCGTTGGACCACGTCAAGGGGCTTTCATCGAACTCGAGCGTCTTGGATAAGCAAGTCGCGAATGATCGGAACTCGATTCAAGCCCTCGCCTCTAAGAACTATGAGTTGTCTTTAAGATTCAAGGCTCAACAAGGCAATATCAAATCACTTGAGGAGGAGATGTTCCTGCTTAAGGATGAGAGAAAGGTTGCTGCAGAGATGAGCGAAACGTTGGCAGAGGAGTTGGATGAATCAGACGCTTACTATATTTGGTTAGCTAGGGTAGAGGTTATGGAGGACGTTGTTGCCAGTAAACATAGTGACTAGGATGCTGCCACTAAGAGGAAGGGGTTTTACGCTGGGTACCCATCTCGTCGGTCTTCCTGAGCAAGACTCCATGGAAGCTCAAGAGTGTAGAGGACGAGGTGAAGCATGAACCATTGGTGTCGGAGGATAAGCAGGACCCTCTCACCGCTTCATGAAAATGTTTTTAATAACTTTTGTGAACAATCGGTGACAGTCACCCATAGTGGGACGGTGAAGAATATTTGGGCCTGCCCTCCGGGGTGGTATGACATTATTTTTTCCCGATCAAGGGAACAAGTTTAAGTAGTGTAGGTGTTTTGCATATCTTGCTTGCGATGTGTTGCATGTATTTATTTGTGCTTGTACAAGTACATCAAGACTTGAAGCAACTTGGATGGCGAGGAACAATATATGGTCGCGTTCTAAATACGATCATGACGATCAAGATTGAGCACTTAAGAACGCGTCAATGATGACAAGGCCAACCGCGACGAGGATGAAAAAGATGTTGATGCCATTCGAGGTGGAAATAGATGTATCAGACTTGCCATATTATGTCAAATATGTACAAAGTAGAGTAGAAATTTGTATTTCCCAAGGATGAGCAATAGAAGCATCTCCTTTGATCATAATCATTGTCTTTGTATCATGTCTTCTGCATCTTACTTGATATGAATAAAAGATCGATGATGACGTCTATATGCTTAGAGCCTTACTATAGATATGTTGTGAGAATAAACCTACATTGGGTGAGGCTTTCCAGTTTTGTGAAATAACTGCTTCGAGAGATAGTAAAAATGAAAAATACTATCTTGGAGAAAAAACACATAAGACATGTTACCTGGAGTAAACATGACAGCATTAAGCAAAGATGGAGAGAATATCGTCGTTGAGCCGAATATGCCCACATAAACCTTGTCGTTTGAGACGCAATTTGATCTCGGAATTCGCATCGCGATATTGTAGACGATGGACGTAAGTCATTTTAATAGATATACGATTGATCACGAGATTCGCGTGGCGATATTCATAGATGACCGATAGGCCGTAAGATGACCAACAAGTCGAAGAGTGACCTACTGGACGCAATAAGACCTACGGATCGAAGTATGACCTAATGGTCTAAGTACGACCTACGAGTCAAATTATGACCTACGGGTTGAAATATTACCTAAGGGTCGAAAGATGACCAACAAGGTTTGTGTCGACGGAGACAAAAAAGGTGACCAACAGGGGTCGCGTCAACAAAGACGCAAAGGTGAACAACATGTGTCACATCTACGGAGACGCAAACGGGACCAACAAGGGTCGCATCAACGGAGATACAAAGGTGACCAACAAGTGTCATATCGACAGAAACACATAGGTGACCAAAACGGGTCGCGTCGACCGAAACTCAAAGGTAACCAACAAGGGTTGTGTCGACGGAGAAGCAAAGGTGACCTACAGAGGTCGCATCGACAGAGACGCAAAGGTGACCAATAAGGGTCGAGTCAAGGGAGACGCATAGGTGACCAACAAGGGTCGCGTCCACGAAGAGGCATATGATCGGAGGGATTACGGCATTAGAGGCGTAGGTCACCTACGGGGTCGCGTCGACGGAGATGCATATGATCGCAAGGATCATGCCATCATGGGCGTAATTGACGTTCTCGACAAAGCTCAAAGGGAACAACGTCGACTTGAACGTGGACAGCGTCACGACAAAGCTCCAACGGAAAAACGTCAATATATCCAAAAGATCACGTCGTAAGGACGCGAGCATTGTCATGACAAAGTTCCTAGGGAACAAAGTCAATAAGCAAGGGGTACAATGTAGCTCGACTAGGCATTGCCCCAGGGGAGAGAATATGGCAATAGAGTAGTGAAAGGAATCATTTTGTTTTACTAAACAAATTGAGTTTCAATAAGTAACATGCATTGAATGTAAACTGGATAAGAAATAGTACTTCTTAAGATGTGTCGCGTTCCAGTTGTGAGTGACAGGTATGCCTTCTAGGGTTGCTATTTCATATGCACCTTATTCAACTACCTTAGTATTTTGGTAGGGCCCTTCTCAAGTAGGTCATAGTTTCCCAATTTTTTTTTCCTTTGGTCTGAAAAACTTTTCGCAAAACCCAGTCTTCAACTTGAACACTTTTATCTTCACGTTGCGATTATAACTTTCGGCGACCCCTTGTTCATATGTTGTCATTCTAGCGACTGCGTCGTTGCACAACTCGTCAACGGTGTCCGATGTAAACGTCATGAGCGACGTGTTCCTCTTCTCCATGAGGGGCAATAGCAAGTTGTGAGAATCTGAACTTTGACAGGCATAACAACTTTACTGCCACATACCAAAGAGAAAGGTGTTTCACCTATAGCAATTTTCGGAGTTGCGCGATCTGTCCATAGAATGGATGAAAACTCGTCCGCCCACAAACCTTTTGCCTATTTGTGCCTTTTCTTCAGATTGTTGATGATAACATTATTGTTGGATTCAGCCTCACCGTTAGCCTGCGGGTATTGTGTAGTTGACATGACGAGCTTTATGGCTAACTACTGGCAGAACACATACATCCGATTGCATATGAATTGTGACCCGTTGTCGTAGATAATGGTGTCGGGGACACCAAATCTGTTGAAGATGTTCCTTCTTATGAAAGAGATATCATTTGAGTTTTAGATTTCTGTGAATTCTTCTGCTTCCATCCACTTAGAAAAGTATTCCCTCATGGCCATGATAAAGACACGTTGACCGGAGGCGACTGACAATTTTTCGACAATATCCATCCCCCACTTCAAGAAATCCCAAGGGAAGGAAATCTGGTGTAGAAGTTTACATGGTTCATGAGACACTAGACCATGTCTTTGACATGCATCATTCTTATTTGCATAGTCGATTGCGTCTTTCTTCTTGGTAGGCTAGTCATAACCTGTTGTTTGGGCGCGCAATGCTAAGTTTCTTCCTCCAGAATGATTGTTGCATTCTCCCTCGTGGAGCTCATGTAACTCGTTCTGGACCTCGTCTTCTCGGAGACATATAAGATAATATACAACGGTGGACCACTTAACATGTCGTCTTTGAGGAGGACGCCTTGGTACAAAGTCATCACGCCTCGTTTTTGTCGGGTGGTAACTCGCCATGCTTGAGCCAATTATAAAATAGTGTGATC
This sequence comes from Rheum nobile, assembly GCA_027886185.1. NCBI lineage: Eukaryota > Viridiplantae > Streptophyta > Magnoliopsida > Caryophyllales > Polygonaceae > Rheum > Rheum nobile. Next base: position 13,022 of record WOAB01000014.1, read on the forward strand.
CAAGATTTAGAATTGTTAGAGTAACTGACCTACATGGGGTTTGACACGTTGGATAGCTTGTTGATGGCCGGCACCTCCACGTGTAGGAAAACAATCTTTGGTACATTATTGGATCGATGATGGAACCAAGATTGGTTAACGCGTCGGCCTATGTGTTGGCTTCTTTGGGAATTTGCCTAATGATGAATGTGTCGAAGTACTTGATGACGTTGAGGATTGCAATAACCATCATTTTCATATAAGGGTATAAATGTAATTTTATTTTAATAAAGAGTATGATTTTTAATAAAGATTATGGTATTTATTACATTATTCCAAATGAAAATAGATTAAACATATTCATACCCAAATTATGTTACATTTTAAATCATGGTTTATTTAAATTTCTCTTAACATTATGTTAATTTTAATTTAAATAAACTTATCAATTTTACTTCAATTTTTAAGTCGAGATTAACAATATGTTAATTAAGAATTAAACTTGTAACTTAAATGAGAAAATGTAACTTAAGCTTAGAACTAACCTAATTTAATTTTTCTTTCATCTTAAATTTGGGTTAAAAATGTGTAATCAATTTAGGATAATATTATAAATAAGTTTGGTTGTGACGACTCATGTGATCTCTTTGGCGCGAGACTGTCATCTTCCAATCGGATATACGTGTCATGGCTTTGGCTTGGGCGTTTTCGAGCGTCTGATACGGATACATCTCAAATATCCCTCTCTTGAATGTTTCTATGGTAGTTCGGGTGTCGCAACGAGGTATTGACACCTTCAAGTCATTGAACTTGACGAGGTCTTCCTTAGTCATTTTCCCAAGCATTGGGTGACGCGATAGAGATCACTGATTTGCTTTTGCAGCCGCCGAACAATGATGTACTCCCATTTGACATGTGTATGAACCACAACAAGGTGGAGCCTTTCAGGGTATATTCCAACCACTTGCACAACATGGTTCATTAAAGTGTTTAGGCACCGTGATCGTCATCATCATCTGCTTGTATAACGAGATGTGTTCATCAGGATCAGTTTTCCAATCATACAATGGTAGGTCGGGGACCGCATTCCTTTTGGGAATCTCGACGTGAGCAATGTTTTTTATGAAGGGTGAGTTAGTGTAGAAGTCATCTCCTTCCTTTTCTATTGGCCTAGGTATCCCTGGTATTTAAGTGAGCCTCTTACTAAAGACCTGATCTTTTTGCGCCACTTTTGTTCGATGACATCGTCGATTCCATCGGTAATGCCTCCATTGGACAGGTTGCTTCGGGATTATGAACAAACTGGCTAGTCAGCGTCGCTAGTGGGTGGCATGACAACCCAACGCTAGTTGACGACATCATGATTTGAGTTGAGAAAGATGAGTTGACGGTGACAGACTTGAGATCGAGATGTCTAACTGTGTTGTAATTGTATACATACTAGAGTCCAGGTCGTCATGTTGGTGGTGGCATCTCCACGTTGTGGGAACGTAATGCATTGTTCTCCTTTAACAACTCATCTAGATGCGCTTTGGATTGGGTCTTTTGGGAGATAGCGGATTCTTCCAAAGCTCTCATCTTTTCGCGAAGTTCTGTCATGTTGGTGGCGTGTTGATCTCCTGGATCGCTGGGACCGGTGTTATCCGATAAACTCTTAGGAGGATTCATCATGGTTGTGATGTTGACATCCTTATAGGTGACGTCGTTGGTGGTTTTTCCGTCATTGGAAGTGATGGTGCGGTTTGTAGTGTTTGTGGTTGGAAAGAAGGTGTAATCTTTTTGACTCCCAGCCCAACGGTGGGCGCCAATTGTTTGGGACAGATATGATATCGTGATGCAATCCACTTTGTTTATGTAGTATGGGGTCAAGGATTACATGTTGTAGGAATAAAACAAGCTTTTAACAGAGTAAATCAGAAATGTATTGATGTATTGAAGTATGAATGTATGCAAATGCTTGTCTATGTTACAAGAGTTTGGCATACCCTTATATAGAGGTCCAATGATAATAAAATTTTTTTTATCATTTACCACAAATCATGATAAGATCATGGCTTGGAGAGAAAGGTAAGATAAACAAACAAGGTAATAATATTTTCTTATATGGGATAAGGAATATTATAACTCCTAAAGTGATATATCCTCTAGTGCATGTGTCTTGATGGGTAGCGCCACTTTCCGAGGTAAGGTAGTCATGAATAAGGAAAGTAGATCTTCTTGGACATGTCTCTTGGCGACCACTGTTCACGGCTCATAATGACGGTCATTCTTACATCGTCATTCTTCAACAGCGATCTTGACAATCCGTGCCTTTGCGCCTAGACGCCTATGGGCTTTCCACGTGGACGGGATCCAAGGGCCCTAGTAGTTAGTTGTTCTGGGGGGATGAATGGCAGTTTCGTCTCTCTGGATGTTCTTGGTTCCAAAGAGTTGATGGCGTGAACCTTGACCGAAGACGAACTAGATAAAATATTGGCGATCGGTAAATTCATGGCTGGTACTATAGCGTGACATCCCCTTACCCACCAGCGTGCTGGTTTGAGGAAAGAGGGATTGATCTATTTTACAAATACCCTTTTAGAGTAGGGCATACTTACCCTCTCTCTCTTCTTACTCGGAGTCTTCTTGTTTCTTTTCGTCTAGCTCCATGCCAACTCGTCCCCAAGCATGGCGCTTTTGATGGTCATCGACCTGTTAGTTCAGAGTTTGAGGGTCGATTTTGACATTAAGGACTTGGGTGACGATCGGCTTTATGGAGATTTTTTAACACTCCTTTTCTAGTCTCTGCTCGCCCTTAATCTCTTGCACTCCACACTTGGTGGGAAACTTGACGGTAAAATTATACGTTGATGGGACCGCAGTCAAGTCGTGTATTCAAGGGAGGCCGAGAATGACGTTCAATGGTGATGGGCAGTCCATGATTAGGAACTTGACTTGAACATTTACCCCTCTCGTGTAGGTAGTTAGCACGATCTCCCCCAGTGAGTTGTTCACTTCGCCACTGAACCACACTAATGGGATTGATTTCTTGATAATGTCTTCTTGGGTTAGGCCAAGACTGTGGAGGGCTTCGATCATGATAAGATTCGTTGAGCTACCATTGTTGACCGGGATGCATTGTGCCATGACATTTCCTATCGTAAGGGATATGATGAGACTGTCGTGATGCTTTATGGTGACGTCGTCGGGCTCACCGAACGTGATGAGCACATTCTCAAACTCTTTCCTTATGACGGTCTCTGGCTTGTTGAAGTCAGTCTCGTTGGCATGGCGCTTGGCGATGCACATAGATGTCCCACAAATTTTTGACCCTCCTCAGATGTTATTCACGATCTTGACGTGAGGAGGAGGAGGCGGCGGTGCCTCTCCTTGCTTAATAGATCTACAGCTACTCTCTCTCTTACAGTTAGCAAGTCTCTGAGATAGCCTTTCTCGAGCAAGTGAGCGACTTCCTTTCTCAACGCGACGCATTCATCACTACTATGTCCTCCGTCGTAGTGGAAATCACACCACTTGTAAGCGACCCATTTGTTCAGGGTATTGTTTGGCTTTCAAGGCCATCATACAACTTCCCCGAGTTTGGTTATGGCATTGAGTATCCCGGCGGAATCGACAATAAATGAGGAGTGATGGAGAAGAGGAAAAAGCCCAGTCTCGGTGATGATCACATCCATTGTCTCGGATGTTGTTGATTGTCTGGTTGTCGGGTTTTGATCGAGGATAGGACTTGTAACACATCTCGGCTTTGTTGACGGGTTAGCTTGGTTGTGATGACTCCTTTGATCTCTCTGACATGAGGCCGTTATCTTCTAATTGGATATACGTCATGGCTTTGGCTTGGAAGTCTTTGAACGTCTGACACTAATACTTCGCGAATAGTCCTCACCTGAATGCTTCTATGGCAGTTCGGGTGTCGGTGCGAGGTATTGACACCTTCTCATCATTGAACCTGATGAGGTACTTCCTTAATGATTCTCCCGAGTGTTGGGTGACACTAATATATCGTTGGTTAGTGTTGACTTGCACCTTGTGCACTTGATTTTTCCTTAGGAGCAACGTAGCCTAAACCTTGGGTACGGTTCCAAGTGGCTTGCTTAAGCCAAATCTTGTGCGCTTTCGTTCCTACATACCAAGATTGGTTAGTAGAACCATTGTTTTCAAGAAGACTTACCTTAGCCTCCAAGTGCTTGTTTCGGTCGTTGGCACTTTGCAACTTCCTTTGTAGAAGAAACAATTTCTCCATCTCTTCAGCCTTGACACCAGGTTGTTCCTTAACAAACCGCAGCTCATACAGCTTTTTCTCATTCTTAAGGTTAGTAGCAACAATTTCTCCATCTCAGTTTGGTCAGATGGAACAGTTCCCTTCTTAGAACTATCATTCTGAGAGTCTTTTAAAAGTTTTAACTTTTCCTTATCAAGACTCTTCACTCTAGCATGCAGTTCCTTATTCTTAAAACTCAGATCTTCAGCATTAGATTTTAGAATAGCACACTCATCACAAGATAAGGACAACTAGTAGCATCAAGTTGTTCACTCAACTCTTCATTTTCCCTATAAACTTTCTAAATAAAGACTATCAAGGAACGCTTGCTACAACCCTTCAATTCATTGTAAATGTCGGAGTTGCTTACCTCATCTTCGGAATTAGATACACATTGTTCTTTAGCCACCAAACACAACTTGGGACTTGCCCATGACTCCGGATCAGATTTAGAATCACTTCCCCATGTGGCAACAAAGGCTTTCTCATTTCCCTTGCCCTTTTCCTTCCTGGAAGAGTCATTATCATCCTTCGACTCCTTCTTCTAGGGACAGTCCTTAGCAATGTGCCCCTTTCTTTAACAATTGTAGCAAACAATGTTAGGATTTTTCTTAAAAGACTTGCCTTGATCCTTGTTATCCTTGTCTTTATTGTTGAGGAGGCCCCTCATAGCATTCATGATGAGCGCCACTTCCGAGTCCTTGTCCTCGTTGTCCTTCTTGCCTGCCTTTACTTGCTTCAACGCTTTGGAAAATTTCAAGGCCATCGTTCCCTTCTGGGGACCTCCATCTTCATAAGACTTTTGCTTCTCTTCATGACAAGTGAGAGATCCTATGAGGTGATCCAAAGGTAAGGAACTCAAATCCTTGGCTTCTTCGATCGTCGTTACCTTAGGAATTCACTTCTTGGGTAGACTTTGCATCACCTTTCGAACTTGATCTTTAATGGTGTACACCTTTCCCAAACAAGTTAGCTCATTAACAATAACATTGAAACGAGCAAACATCTCCTTAATGGACTCATCCTTTTCCATCTTAAAGAATTCATATTGTTTGACAAGAAGATCTATCTTGTTTTTCTTAACCTCAATGAAACCGTCATGAGTCGCACACATCATGTCCCACATTTGCTTAGCACTTGTGCAAGGTGAAACCCTTCTATACACACTATCACATAATGCATGGATAAACAGTTTCATAGCCTTGTGGTTCTTAGAGACCGCCTTCTTATCCTCGTCATCCCAATCACCCTTTGATTTGGGAACGATCTCACCCTTATCGTTTTTCATGGAAGGAACGACTAGTCCATCAACAACGATGTCCCAAAGGTCCAAGTCCTCACATTTAATGAAGAACTCCATCTTCTTCTTCCACCAACCGAATTTTTCTCCTTCGAAGAGAGGAGGACGCGCAATTGAGTAACCTTGATTGTTCCCGTCATGAGTACTCATATTTTCCTGAAAACTGACACAAATCTTACCAATTGTTGGATTGAAACCAAGTGTTAGTCACAAAGAAAGGTATTGTTCCTATATAGGGAACGATACCGTTGTACAACGGAATATCACAAATCGCAACACAATCACGTAGAGAGGAAAACCAAATCAACTAAATTGTTGACAAGGAAAAACCTCTACCTCTAGGTGTTACCCTAGTAGGATTTCAAAGTCTCCTTCTTTTATTGATAAACACGAGCTACACAAGTCAAGCAAAGATCCAACGTAAACTAGATTTCCCTACTAGAATACTCTTTAACCTTAACTACCATTAGTATGTATTATTAACTCACAACAAACTCAAAATCACTGAAAAGTTACCTTCTTCACCTCAGAAACTTCCCGTACGAAGCTCCTAAACATCGCAACTCTCCTTGACGTAGGAACGGTTCGGACGTTCCCTTGAGCCAACATCCTTGAACTCCAAGATGTGTTCTTGCTCTCCAATGGCTACTTAGAAACCTTCAAAGCTTCTAATATCGTCTCTCTCTTGGATGCTCCTCTTTCTCTCTTGGAAGCATATCAAACTAGGTTGATAATGCCTTGTATTTATAGGCCTCCAAAGGATGACAAAAATATATTTATTTATGGTCTAATCTGATATATAATCCTATAAATAACATTATATTTTTCCATCAAACAATATCCTAAGATACCACATACAATATCTTCGAACTTGACAATATCTTGTTTCCATTAATAGATCTTATCTCTCCATGATAATTCCGACTCATTATCTGCAAGATATAATCTTCACTTTCCTTGTGTGAACGTCTCCTTGTGCTCCAAGCAAACATTCGAAACCCTAGACGTAATAACTCGCGATTTGCATCTTCGCTGCATGTTGACGGCTTCCTTTTCTCTATTTCCTTATTCCCTGGAATCTCTATTCCTTCTCTTCTTCTTGAGCTCTGATGCTCTTGTTCCCATTGTTCCCAAGGATGACTGATCCATTGGTCACAACCATTGTTCCTTAGAACTTCTCCAAATATCTCTCATGCTTTTTGTTGTTCCCTAAAACAATACTTAAGAACAAACCATCAAATGCATGGTGTTTATCATCATCAAAACACCTAAGGTTCCTTGAGGGAACCTTCTTCCAACATATAGGTACTCGAGAAACTTCTCCCTCTTGTTTTGTATTGTTTTTTTTTTCTTTCTTTTGCATATTAATTGTGTGGTGCAAAATTGTTTCGACTAAGGAGAGTACAAACGTCCAAGAAAGAACAATATAGAACCTAAACTTGCTGACAGTAGGTGTCGTTTGTTTGTATACCATAGGTATAGGAATGGGTATAGGAATGGTTCAATCCGATTTTGGTGTTTGGTAGAGATAGGAATGGGTATGAAATTGATTTCAAGGTATGACTCATACCAACCCATAGCAATACATTTCATACCCATATACAACTAGAGGTATATGACTCATACTAGCCTTCCATTGCCCCAAACTACATGGCTCACATTCCTCAGCCACATGGCACCCCACAAATACGCAACATGATCTTATGTCACATGTCACTCTCTCATTTTAACACTTTATTTTGTAATTTATTTCATTAAAATTACAGATTAACAATTTTTGATGTGATTCTAGATAACCATACTTGCCTTTTTAGTGTATATATATGATATACCTTTCCTAAAAATCTGTATGTAAACTTTTTGGTGTGATTATGATTTACATAAATTATTTTTTCTTTAATAAAATAAGGATATATATAATTTGGTGTATTTCTCTACCTACTTAAATTTAAAATTTATATTATAATCCATATTATTAAAATCTAAATCTAAATTTTATAATGCTAAAGTAATTAATGACTAAGGTCACATGTCCCCCTAATTAAGTCACGACATTTATGACATTTTTCGTTTCCGTAATATACCAGGTCATCTAGTATGTCAATATATTTGTATTTTAATTATAAAAATATGAGTTTCGTAATTAATTTGTATTGTATAATATATGGTTTATAAAAATACTTAATAAAAATAGTTTTCAATCAACGATATAATTATGCCATAAATTTGCATGTCTTACTATCAATCTACTTAAATAAAATAATTTAAGATACTTATTAATATCTTCTTAATATATTAAAGAAGTAGGCAAGTATGTACAAAACATTGAGCCAAGTGGTTTCATGATAAATTGACATATGGCTTCCTATTAAATTGAAAATTGTACTTTTTTGCTTAAACAAAACTAGTGTAGCGCCCGTGTCATGCACGGGTTAATGCAACTCATGAGTTAACAAATAAATTATTTGTTATATAATTTAGTTTAATTGAAAAATGTGTTTGTCGATATAGTTGAATACAACTTATGAGCAATAACAACAACAGTAATAAATAAGAAATTATAATTGAATATGCTACAAAATCTTCCAAATACATTAATTGAGAAGACAAGTCTTCAAAAAAAATTGAGCTGCATGGTCAATTATGCGTGTGACATTTGGCTTCTTTTCTATTTAACACATGTATTTAATTTTAATATTAATTTTCTAAATTTTTATTTATCTATCACTCTCCCAAATTCTTCACCACCACATTCTTTACAACTGCTTTAAATCGCTTTTAACCGTTTTTCATTATTATTAAAAACAACAAAATAATGTCTAATAGAAAGAATCTACTTTGAATGTGGGCAAAAATTCAATGTTCAACAAAATCAAAAGGATATGAATATTGTGATTTCTCATCAGGTGAATTTAAGTTTAATACTGATTGTAACCAAGCCAACCATACTACCTTATCTAGAAGTAAAGGTATGCTAATTTATGTAAAATGACAAGAATAATTTGATGTCATTTTCGATAAGTGAGCATAATTTATGTGTTTAAGACAACTTTTGGTTTATTAATATATCTAGATGTCAAGATGTCAAATTCCTTTTTTAACCACCCGTAAGTGTCATACATTATAAAATCTATGATGTTCAAAAACAAATAACCTAGCATAATTTTTTTTTTTTAACTTGTGATGAGAAATTTCAAAAAGTAATTTATTTAAGGGTCAATTATCGGAAACCACCCGTTCAATAGGCCATATTGCCCAAAACCACATTTTTAATTCGATATTACCGGAAACCACCGGTGTATCCATGCCGTTAAACACTCGCCACCCGACGTCTAACTCCGTTTCAATTCCATTAAGCCGGACCCAGAGCACTTTATTCTGAATTATTTTAAGTAAAATAAAAGAAACATTAAAACAAGAAAAATAAAAAGGAAATGAAAAAGACCCAAATATCATCTTCTTCAGATCCAACTTATCGTTATTGTCGCCTCCGGCAACGGCTGTGAATCCGCCGTCGAGTATCCCGTCTTTCACGACGGTTTCTAGATCTAGTACTTGCCCGCAAATGAAAACTGAGTGCACCTCAATTGAATGCAACTTTTCCATCATCTTCTTCAAATCCAACTAATCGTTATTGCCCCCTACGGCAGCGGCCTTGATTTCACTGCCGAGTATCCCGTCTTTCACGGTGGTTTCTAGATCTAGCACTTGCCCACCGCCACCTACATCGAGCTTCGGCGCCTGATACATCGGCATTTTGGCAGCACAAATAGATATGAGATTGTTTTGCAGGAAAAAATTAGGGATTCAAAGAGAGAAGTAGCTGGGAGTAAAATTTGTAGTGTTGGGAAATGAAGCGTGTGGAGATCAAAAGAGGGGGGGAAACCTAGCTTTTTGGGGAACAAGATCAATAGTAATTTTTAGGGAAGAAGACGAATATTTTTTGGGGAAGAAGATGAATATGGGTTTAATTTGTTTTTTCTTTTTTTCGTTTATTTTTTTCTATTTTACATTAAAAAGAAACAAGAAATAAGGATGTGGGCCCAGAGTTAAACGAATTTTAGACGTAAGTCAAGGGCGGGTGGTGATCGATTAACGACATATGAAATCCGGGTGGTTTCCGGTAATATCGAATTAAAGGGGTGGTTTTGAGCAATATGGCCTATTGAACGGGTGGTTTCCGATAATTGACCTTTAAAAAAACCTTATATTCTTTTTATTTAAATAACTATTATTTCTCAATAGAATTTTTATTTCTAATGAAAAATTAATACTATTTCAATACCACTCTCCAATTACTTGTAAAACAACTTGATGTTACATCGAGATAAATTACTAGGTATGAAAATACACTATTTATATGGAAAATATGCTATTTATAGTGAAAATATGCTATTTATAGTGAAAATAATTTAACAGTTAGTCTCAGACAAGGTACGGGGTGATACACTAGTTATATATATATTATTATCACGGTTTACTTAGTAATATTTTATATAATGCAATGGACGAAAATTGCGCTAGTGTTTATATAAAACACATATTTTTCAAATTGAAATACAAAAAATATTGACATATTAACTGAGGAGTATAAAATGAAAATGAAAAATATCATAGATGGCATCGTTTAATGAGGGGAGACATGTGACATTAGTCAATAACTTCTTTAGTATTAGAAAATATTGATTTTGATTATAATAATATGAATTATAATATAAATATTATATTTAAATAGGTAGAGTAATAAATAAAATTATATATATTTTATTTTATTAAATAAAAAATAATCTATGAAAATCATGTTCACACTAAAAATTTGACATAAATATTTAATATGTAAGCAAACCCATATATATACTAAAAAGCAAGTATGATTATCTATAATCACACTAATAATTACATGATTTTTATTTTTACTTAAAGTAAAATGACAAAATGAGAGTGTTGAGTAGGTAAATCTATCTATTTACTTATTTTATTTATTTCAATCAAGCTAATTAATATGATAGGCCTAATTAAAATAAAGCCCATTTTGGCTCTACAAGACTCTTACCATAATTGAGAGGGGTATTAATGACCCTAAAAATGACTTATTATCTCATTCAATCATTCATGGAACACTAGCCACCATAATTGTCGATCCTTCTATCGATCATTACTGACTTGAGCGTTGGACTGCCTATGAGGGATTTGAGCCCCGTATTTTTGAAGGTTCAGCAATCGAGGTCTTGGTTACAATTCTCGATTGGAAGATCGTTCGTCTATCCTAGGAAATTTAAGTGTGGTGCATCTTTTTGCTACTAAAACTTGGCGCCGTCTGTGGGAAACGAAGGCGACAATGGTCACTAGGAGAGCCACCAGCCAGGGGGTCGCGTATCGTCGAAAGGGTGGAATTTGAGGAGGCGCTCGCTGAGAGAGATCACCAGCACGTGGAATTCAAAGTTACGATTGCAGAAAAGGATCGTCAAATCTACAACGCGTAGGAGGAAGTTCACGCACTTTGCAAGGCATTTGAAAGAGCGCATTAGAAATGCCTCATCGACGTTCTCGAGTCGAACAGAGACAAAAGAGGGCATCGTCTCGCCAGTATCGTTTTTTACCCGCCCTAGCACGAACATCACGTCATGGCTGATGCAAGCAGTGATCAGCGGGGTCAGACTGGACATGAAGTGTAATAACCCTCATTTTATCATTAGGGTATTAATGTAATTCCTATTTATTTTATTTTGATAATAATAAAATTATGAGATTTTTTCTTTTAGAGGAGTAAATTAAATTTCCATTAACTTAAGTTCAAAGATTGGGTTATGATAATGTTTGGTGCAAATTATCAAATTGGTTATAATAGTAGAACTATAAACAAATAATTAAGTAATACCATGAATGTGGTTTTGAGAAATTTTAGTTATATAATAAAGGTTATAAGAATTATTATGCTTATCCATGTAGGGATGAAATATTAATTATCTTAGGTAGGTTACCTTTTTAAGTCATTATATATTTAAATTATGTTAACTTATGTTAATATTAATTTAATTAAAACTTATCAATTTTAACCTAGATTATTTGAATTAGGATTAGCAAAGTGTTAATCAAGATTTGAATATGGTTAATTTTATAAGAAGGTGTGACTTACGCTTAATTTTAACCTATATTAATTTTCCTACATCTTAAATTTGGGTTAGAATGTATATATAAAGTGTGGGTAAGTATATATATAAGTTTGGGTTTATAATTTTTGACAAGTGAAATAAGGGCACTTCTGCCAGAACATGAAAAGTTTGGCAAAAATGTGCAATTTGGGCAAAACTTGAGGTGGGCCGTGGGCTTCTTCTTCCTCCCATGTCAGCCAAGCTTCCAAGCTCCTTCCATGGAGTTTTCGCTCGGGCTTTCGTTCCGTTTTCTTCAATTGGCCCATGGCTTTGAAGATATACTCATCCTAAACCGAATCATATCAAAATCGGGATTTATAACCACCTAGATTGATAGAATTTTATCCCCAAACGTAAATAACCCGGTAAAAACGACTTTCGGTTAGAATCCAAAATTCGATCTCGTTTTAGATCGGATTTGGACAAAATTTGTGGGGTTGGAAAGCTATCTTTAAGGGATTCAAAAACCCTATATTGGTGTGTAAATGAACCTTATTTATTAGGTTATATATTTGCTAGCAACGACTCTCATAGTTGAACTTTGGTGTGGACTTATATGCTTAGTTAGCACGAGTATTCGTAGGAACGCTAATTACCTTGCGAGGTTTAGCTGTTTCTTTATAACTTGGACTTAGGAGGATTAATGCCCTAAAACATTTGGTCATGACCTACCCTAGGCCTTATTCGAATATACTTCGTGGTGCACTTAGCTAGTGCCGAAATTCGGGATTCATCTCATGATATATCTCATTGCTAGATTGGGGTGGATTAAAAGCTTTAACATAAATGCATGTTTTCGAATTAAATAAGATAAGTGTCGTTTTAAAAACTCCATCTGCCTTCATCGTCGCGTACTAGCCTTCACGGAAGGGAAGTTTTCCTGATGTACCGTATGAGACGGATGACACCAACCAACCATGCAAGGGAAATAACCGGTTGGTTAGTCTAATGAAAGACTATGCAAGGGTAAAACAGAAAGGTTCTATGTAGTCGTATTAGGTTACACCCATCGCTTCTCGAATGAAAGCCGATGACGATAGTGGACCTCAATACTTCTACGGAAAGATATGAAACAGAATGATCAAGAGAAGACTCCAAAAGATCGAGTCTTAGGGAAACGTATAAATAGAAGACTCCAAAAGATCGAGTCTTAGGGAAACGTATAAATAGAAGACTCCGAAAGATCGAGTCTTAGGGAAACGTATAAATAGAAGACTCCAAAAGATTGAGTCTTATCGGAAAGTATGACAAATATTTGGGAACATTATAATTTCACACAAGCTTTTAAAAAGACTTGACCATTTGGGTCCACGACCAACCTTACCGCGCAATGCGAATTCAGATTTGGAAGGAGGACTTACTCTAATCGAAGTCCGGGCGGTTTCCACATTGTACTCCTTGCCCGAGGGTATATTAATTATGTGCATAATCGCACTTATCTTATTAAATTCCAAAACGTATATTTACGTTACAAGTTTTTAAGATATATCATCTCATCGCGAGAGATATTGGAGGGAATAAATTCCGAATGTCGGCATCAGCTGTGTGCACCTATCCTGAGTAAGGGTACAGTCATGACCAGAGAGAGTACTAGGGCAAAATCCTCCTAATACCAGTTATAAAGTATTAGGAGGATTTTTGTACCCAAACAAAAATTAATATTTGTACCCAAACAAATATTTTAAGCCTCTAAAATACATCGAATGTATATTATAATGCTTAAGGAATTATTACAGAGATAATACGCGTTAAAGAAATTCTGAACTTCGCCAAATGCGAAACGATTACAGAACGAGGGTTGGGAAATTACCCAAATACCCTTACTAAAAATGAGGGGTATTACATCACTTCCCCCTTAAAAGAAGTTTCGACCCCGAAACTTGGCCGAAATAACCAAAAAAAATGAGGCGTTACATCACTACCCCCTTTAAAAGGTTTCGACCCCGAAACTAGGCCGAAAACAGATCGGGAAAGCGACTAAGCATATCCGCCTCAGTCTCCCAGGTTTCCCAAGTAACCTCTTCAGATCCAGACTTGGACCAAAAAATATGTACCAATGGTACTACCTTGTTCCGCAATTGTTTCTCGCGATGTTCAAGAATACGCACAGGTATCTCCTCGTAGGTACCATTTGCCTGAATCTCAATGTCCTCATAACTCAGCACATGAGACACATCTGGCACGTACTTTCTCAACAAGGACACGTAGAACACGTTATGCACTGGATGCGCCGACGGCGGTAATGCCAAACGATACGCTAGAGATCCTACCCTGTCAAGGATCTCAAACGGTCCCACGTAGCGAGGGTTAAGCTTCCCACGCTTGCCAAACCTAAACACACCCTTGGATGGCGACACCCTGACAAACACTTTGTCACCAACCTCAAATTCGACATTCATGCGCTTCAGATCTGCGTAAGACTTTTGTGGACTCTGAGCTATCAACATCCTTTGTCTGATCAAAGCAATGTCTGAGGCAGTCCTTTTGACTAACTTTGGTCCGAGCAGAACCTTCTCGGCATTGTCATCCCAACAAATTGGAGATCTGCACTTCCGACCGTACAATGCCTCGAATGGAGCCATCTTAATGGTAGCATGCCAGTTATTGTTGTACATGAACTCAATCAGACTTAGGCTGTTCTCCCAGCTAGTCGGACGATCAAGTACGCAAGCTCTCATCATATCTTCCAATGTCTGGATGGTCCTCTCAGATTGTCCATCCGTCTGAGGATGAAACGCAGTACTGAACCTCAACTCGGTCCCCATGGCCTTGTGGAGTTCCTTCCAGAATCTCGACATGAATCGGCCGTCACGATCCGATACAATGGTCTTTGGTGTACCATGCAAACGGACAATCTCGTGTAGGAACACTTCTGATAGCTTCTGGGTTCCCCAAGTTGACTTAATAGCCACAAAGTGAGCACTCTTCGTGAGCCTGTCAATGATTACCCATATAGCATCCTTTTGACCCTGAGTCTTTGGCAGCCCTGTGACGAAGTCCATATCAATATCCTCCCACTTCCATTCTGGCACTGGGAGAGGTAGCAATTCACCACCTGGTCTACGGTGTTCTATCTTGACCTTCTGACAAGTCAAGCATTTAGCCACAAATTCTGCTACGTCTCACTTCATGTTGGGCCACCAGAATTTCTTTCTGAGGTCTTTGTACATCTTACTGGAGCCTGGATGTACAGAATAAGCTAACGAATGGGCCTCCTTCATCACCAACTGGCGAAGGCCATCAACGTCAAGCACACAAATCCGGTCCTGAAACCAGAGTGATCCATCTTCCTGAATCACGAATTCGGGAGCTTTCTCATCCATCACTTCACTGCTTAACTTCACCAAGACCACATCATCAACTTGTTTCTCCCTGATTTGATCAAGTAGCATAGCCTGAATCTCTAGCATACTCAGGTATCCTCGACGCTGATCGTACAAGACGTCAATCTCGCACAACCCTTGGTTCAGTTTGGTCTGAGCGGTGAGTAGAGCCACTACGGTCTCGTGCGGCGTCTTCCGGCTCAATGCATCGGCTACTACATTAGCCTTGCCCGGATGATACAGCAACTCGATGTCGTAGTCCTTGAGTAGCTCTAACCAGCGACGTTGTCTCATATTCAACTCCATCTGAGTGAACACATACTTGAGACTCTTATGATCGGTGAAGACTTGGCACCTAACGCCATAGAGATAGTGCCTCCAAATCTTCAACGCAAAAACTACAGCCGCTAACTCCAGATCATGCGTCGGATAGTTTGCCTCATAGGTTTTCAATTGCCGAGATGCGTATGCAATAACCTTCCTTTTCTGCATCTGTACACATCCTAACCCATGCTTTGAAGCATCACTATAGACCACATAACCATCAGCTCCTTCCGGTAGCGCCAACACTGGTGCGGAGGTCAGACATTCCTTCAATTTCTGAAAACTAGCCTCGCACTTGTCATCCCAGACAAACTTCTTATGGACCTTGCGGAGCAAACCGGTCATAGGTAGAGCGATCTTAGAAAATCGCTCCACTAACCGTCTGTAATATCCAGCGAGTCCCAAGAAACTGCGCACCTCCTTCACATTCTGAGGTCGCTTCCAGTTGGCTACCGCTTCAATTTTCTAGGGATCGACCATAACCCCATCCTCGTTGATCACATGGCCTAAGAAAGCCACTTCCTTGATCCAGAAGTCACACTTAGACAACTTCGCATACAGTTGATTCTGTCTAAGGACTGACACGGTGATCCGAAGATGTTCCTCGTGAGCCTCCTCACTCAGGGAAAAGATCAGAATATCGTCGATGAAGACCACCACGAACTTATCCAGATATTGGTGGAAACATCGATGCATCAGATCCATGGGGCTGCATTGACTTGTATGGGCTTTGGTTACCAGCTTACATGGAAGGTGAAAGAGTTGTCAGGTGCTTTGTGCTACTAGCCGGTGGACAAGTTTGATGGAACCTCTTGCTCTCTTCGGATGGGCAATGATCTGCCTAATATCTGCTTAGAGGATAGAGATGTGCAATAGTACCTTGGTTTGCCAAGGGGTTTAATGAAGATTATTCCTAACCACATCACCAACCAAGATGTAGTTAGTACTTGGAGGGGAAGGTATTACAAAACAAGTCTTGTCTTACCAACGAATGCGAGTTTGAAGCTTATTGAAAACAATGAAGCAAATTTCATGTCCGATATGGATTTCGTTGTTCTTTTTTTACTCAGCTGTTATAGAGAACAATGTGAATGGTTTCGCAACAACAAAATTCTGAAGTGGTTTAACTAGTATATAATTGATTGTTTGGAGGACTATAACTAGCGAGTTACTCTGTAGGAGACAATGTGAGCTGAAGAACCAGGCTCCAGTATAGCGTCATATAGGGATCATCTAAAATTTCTACTTGTAAGTCACTTACTTTTCTCTCTATAACTTTATTGTTGTGCATCATGTTTATGATGATACGTGCACCATGATAAGGTACCTTTGTGCACAATGATAAACGTTTTTTTATGCAACATGATGTTTTTTGGTGCACCTTGATATTTCAGATTTGTGCTCCATGATATAATAGTTTGTGCACCATTTTTGTGCACGAGTGTATGAATTATTTGTGTTTCTGTATTTGTAATCTTTGTCCACCGTAATATTTTAGTTTTGTGCACTTGTTTTTTCTTAAGTTGGGCCCCATAGTGTATTTGTAATCTTTGTTTTATTTGTGAAGACTGTGTACAGTGACAAACTAAGCTTGATGGGAGAGACCAATCTGAGAGAGTAACCAATAATCCATAAATACATGTATCAGTTGGTGAAATAGAGGCAAAATGACGAGCTTGATCTTGGTGGTTTTGGTATAGGGGTAGTTATGGATCTACCAAACCTTGAACCTCCTACTGCACATCTAGAACCACAAGCTCCCATTGTTGAGGAAGTGGCTAAGAGTGAATCTTTTGATGGGGGTTGTGGGGCTTGATTTGCGCTCTAACATAGAGGAGGGAAGCTTTTATGCCTTCATCCGTGAGCATATTAAGGACGTTCTGCAAGCATATTAACGACGCGCCTAAGAAGGTATCCGAGGCTTCCACATTTCTGAATATAAAATGGCATGTGCGAAGATTATCAACCTCAAGGTTGTTTCTAACTCTCAGCGCCAATCTTCACAGTCTCAAGACAGCTAGGTTCGGTTCTTTTCCGACCCTGTCGTTATCAAGCGCATTAAAGAGATTAAGGCAACATTCCTGATGACAGTGGATGATCCTATTGAGGAAAATCAGACGCCATTCAGCAATACCATTTACATGGAGATGGATTCACCCATGCACGATGCTCGGACCACACCTGAAGCTGCTAAAGAAATTGAGAAGGAGGAGGTGTATATTGTTCTCAGTGAGGAAGAAACCACAACTATGATTTCTGAAGAAAGTGAAGTTGAAGAAGGGAACAACGAGGATGCAGGGAAGGATGAAGTAGAGGAGGAGGAGGAGGATGAGGATCAAGAGAACAAGAAGGGAGGGGAGGATAATGACCTAGAAGATAAGAAGAAAGGCAAGGATGAAGGAGGACATGACAAAACTGGAAAGATAGGTAAAAGGGCATGGGGATGAGCAAGATGGAGCTAACAAAGGAGGTGATAAAGGGAAATAAAGAGAAGAAAATGGGAAGAATGAGATGGATTAGGATGTGAGGAAAGAGAATGATATGATAGAGGAGGCTGAAAGGAAAGACGATTATTTGGAGGAGGATACATCCAAGGGGGAGCGAAAGGAAGAGATCATTCAATCCCAAGCTTCTAAGAAGGGTGTGGATTTTGAAAAGACTATAATCGGTGATGAAAAATCTTTGGAGCCGCCAAAGTCTAAGAAGTCATCAGGTCCGGGAGATTTCACCCCTCATTTCTTTGACTTAGGAATTGATTTCACCCTTGATAAGGTAGCAAGCATTGGAAAGGTACGAGTGCACCACCTGAATTTGTGTTGTCCACTACTTTCTAATTACTTTGTACAATACTCTCTCTTTATTTTGTTCACCATTTTTCTTATAAGTGTCCTGCAAGTGCGCCACATAATTGTGTATTGTGCATCATATCCTCCTTATTTGTACAATGCTTCCCCTTTGTTTGTGCATCAGTTGTTTAAATATTGTGCATCACATTTTGCATGTAAGTGTCTTAAAACTGCACCACCTTTCCTCTTATTGTGCACTTCATCCCGTTTATTTTGTGCACCATCTAAATAATTATTTGTGCACTTGTGTTAATATAACTTTTTTTTATTATTTAAATTTCTTTAATGCTTTTAATTTTATTAAAGGATGTTGCTATGGAAGCTTCACAACATTTTGATTAAGAAATTGCCCTCAAGGATGATTTAGAAACTCTTGTGCAAGAGATGCGCCCAACGAAGTTATCCCATGCTTGCAAATCTTCTTATTTGGCTAGGGAAGTTGATGCTTCATGCAAGATGACTGAAAGTGAGAGGAGGATTTTGTCATGGATAGTTGATGAGAGAAATGATATCAAGTATGATGTTTTCATTATTTTACTGTTTAATGCATGCATCAGTGTTACTTTTAATTTTTACACATACTCATTCATTCATTTGCCTTTTTTATTACAATGAAATTGTTTTTCAGCTGGGATGGCCTAAAGGGTAGTTGTCATTTGTTCTAGAGTATGAATATTTGGCGAATATATTGGTGATGATGATATCAGCATATGGTCAAGCATTTTGAACTACAAAGAACAAATAAAGAGCGACGAGTCCCCTTTGAGATTTTTCTACACAATCCCACCACTGTTACATCCTTTACTATTATATCTTGTTCACCATTTTGTGCTTCTTGTGCGCCACATTACTAATAGTTGTGTACCGGTTTGACTCTCCTTGTTTACATCCTTACTCTAAAAAGTACATCATTGCATTATGTACTTGTGCACCACCTTATCTTTGTTTTGTGCACTACACTATCAATAGTTTGTGCACCGCCTTAACTTTGTTTTACTATAAGATGTGCACCATAATATTATACACTGTGCACTAGACTCTATTTTGTGCACCACAATATTATACACTATTTTGTGCACCACAATATTATACACAGTGTACGTTATGCACCCACTTCACTTTGTTTTGTGCACTAAGACGTTCTAATTTTTTAATCAGATTACTGTAGTGTGTTTTCTGACTTATTTTCACAGTCTTTTCCATTTGAGTGTTGAGCTAACTTCTTGATATATTCATTTATTTGATAAAGTTGATGACCGCGATAGACAATAGTCTCACATTTGAACAAAGATGTGAATGGTTTTACATCTCAGTTAACAAAGACATGGGTCATTCACCATGGTTAAGACCTTCTGAGGTTGAAATGATATGCTTCTTGATTTTTGTATCGTTATGTGTTTAGTTTTCACATAGTGAAGTTATTCTCTAATTGTATTCTGTTGTTTACTTTATTTAAATTTTTTCAGTATGTGTTTCCGATCATAAAGTATAATCATTTCTACATAATTATAATTAATGTTAAGAATCCTAGAATCGACATTCTTGACTATTTTGCCGCAGACATTTCAATTGAAGTGTTGTTAAAGTGCACCACATTGCGCACCATTACTTAATTGTAATTTTGTGCACCAACTTTTCCTCTAATATTCACCATATTGTTGTAAGTTATGCACCACATAATTATATTTTTCTCCTTCGTTAATTATTTTTGTTCATCCGTTAAGTTGTGAACCATAGTAATATTGTTTGTGTATCTATAATGTATTAATTTGTCCATCATGTTTAACTGTTTTTCCCCAACAATTTTTTATTAATATTTGCATCTGATTAATCTTTAGTTTCATTCATCTTTTTTCTTGGCAATCATTTGCAGCGGAGATTGATGATCAATTATTTTGGCCAACATGGGTTAGAATCAAAAGTCCTTCTATTCAAGTCGAAGGTGAAAACAGAACGCCTACCAATGTTGTGGAGGGATACGAATAACAAGGATGAATGCGGTGTCTACCTAATGCGACATATGGAAACATACAATGGTAATGGGAAAGTCGACTTCAATTATGGTTTGATACTAAATAGCATATCTCATATGAATATTTTGCGTGGAAGATATCTTTCAAAATTATTGTTGAGTCCGTGACAGCAGGTTTTAGTCGTGTTACCTGGTCAAAATAAATCCTAACAAACCTAAACTAGTAGTTTGGGCAAGCAAGGGTCGAATCCCACAAGGAGGAGTTGTCTTTATTTATGTAAGATTGCATGCAATAGTAACAAAGGGGGGTTTTGGTTGATTGTTGGCAAACAAGTAAACAAATAAACAAAAGCAAAGGGTTTCAATCAATTAAGGGAAAAAACACTTAGCCAAACAAATATCCACCTTCAGTTTGGTTGATTGATAATTAATTATTCCTAGTCCTCAATCCTCATGAATGTCCTAATCCCTGTTCTGAAATAGTTACCAGTCCAACTCGGCCTGGTAACCCTAACTATTAAACCAATCAAGAAACTATCAAGATAAATCTAACAACAGAATAAGCTCAGGAATAGATAGGCTCATGCAATACTTAACAACTCGTCAGTACTTGACATGCAATTAATTCTTTTCACAATAAACATTCACAACTCGTTCCAGTAAATCGTGGTTGCTACTTCTGAATTAGGGATGGATAATATTAATCTCAACAAGTTGACCAGAAAGAGGTAACTAACACTATAGATAATACTAATCTCAACTAGGTTGTCAGGCTACGGAAACTAATATTAATAATGATAATCACAACAACTGATGAGTTAGATCCAACTAATACTATTCAAGATCCTAATCCTGCAGTATGAATAATATCGATAAAACTAGATAGCTAATCTAGAGAAATCAATATAACTCAATTGGATGAAGCATAAAAGAATTAATAACATTCAAGGATAAAGGAAAGGAATAACCTCATAATTAAATTCAAACTTAGGCTTCAATTGTCGGACTAAGCAAATGTGCTTAGCTCCTCATAGTCTTCGAAAGAAAATAATACTGAATGGAAAATAGTACGTAATAGCGAATGTCGATGATACCAAGATGAATGAATGGAGGCTATGGAATTTAGGTTAAATATACTTAACCTAAAGCCCAAGATCACAAACCTCATCTAAAAGGAAATAAAACTAAAGTATCGAAATATAAAAGAATAAAAATCGAAAAATAATAAAAAATAAGAAAACTCGGAAAAGCTTCGCGGGTCGCCTCCGTGTGCTTCCGCGGTCGCGGCACCAATTCCGCGGTCGCGGAAAATAGGAATCTGCTCTCAACTTTGCACAGCACATGAATTTTCCGCGGGTGCGGCCAGATTTCCGCGGTCGCGGAAGTGGCACTCGTTTGCTCCGCGCTCCGTCTTTTGCCGCAGCTGCATCGTGACTTCGTCCTTGATCGCGGTTGGTCGCGGCAGCGCTTATCTTCTCCTTCCTTGCTCATTTGTTTGGCTCTTCTTCTATCCTTCTTCGTCTCCTCAGGTGGTTTACTCCTCGTCTTCTGGATGTCTTCAATTAGCTTCTCCAAACCACCATATCCACACTTCTTCTCTCCAACTCCATATTCCACAGTTGTGCTCTAAATCCCTACAAATGGAACCCTAAACACCGGTAACGATCCCTAGTTAAACCCTACAAAATAGTGCTGATCAGTCCGCTTAATACGCTTGAAGCTACTGTAAAGACATCTTCTTAACACCAGCAAATTCTACGCATGAATAAGAAGAAGAGGAAAAGAACATAATCATGTTAGGAGTTGAACAATGAACAATTGTTGTAGGAGATGAACATATTTGTACATAGTTTGTTAAACTATTTTTCGGAGTTTTACTTGATGATATCAGCAGAAATTTATTTGGAAGCACATTTATGGATGGTTATTAAAAATACAAGTTTTGATCATTTACCATTGCTTTATTTATTTTTTACAACACCTTTTGTTTGAACTATTGTACAACACTAATTATTTGTATTATGCTCTGGTTCAACTTAAATTGTGTACATCACAAATACAAAAGCCTTGTGCATCAGAATCACAGAATTTGTGTATCAAAGTATATATATTTTGTTCACTAGTGACAATATCACTTTTTTTAGGTGGAGGGAGGTTTCAAGGTGCACATAGTCTTCATATAGTGGTGCATAATATAGTATATCGTGATGCACAATTCTCTATCAATTGATGCACACCCTCTAAGTTCAAAAAGGCGAGATATAGTGGTGCACAAAATCGTGTACTTTGATGCACAAATATTCAAAACTTGATGCACAAATGTCTTTCACTTTTTATACATAAAATTTAAACCACACCACAGTGCACAATAATTTGAGGTGCACATAATGATATTATAGTGGTGCAAAATGTATTTAATCGTGATGCACAAATATAGTGTTAGTTGGTTGCAGAGTGCACATATTTAATTATTTATGATGCACAAAATCTCATGTAGCTTTTATTCACCAAAATGATTTTCGCCTTTGCATTTTGTTTATGCACCACCACCAGTTAACTTGTTCACCATTATATTCTTTTATTCATCACCATACTTTCTGAAGTTGTGTACCATTGTACTGTATATGTGTTCACTAGTTAAACTTTATGTGTCCACTAGTTAAACTTTATGTGTCCACTACATTAGTCACTGTTATGCACTACCATAAATGTTAATAGTAACTAACAAGCAATAAATGGTAATACTACAATTGGTATCATTTCTACCTTGTTTATGGATAAATTTGAGGTGCACTACTTTCTCTTTATTTTGTTCACCATTTTTCCTGTAAGTTTCCTAAAAGTGCACCACATAAATGTGTGTTGTGCATCACATCCTCCTTATTTGTGCACTGCTTCTCCTTTGTTTGTGCACCATGTGTTTAAATGTTAGGCATCATATTTTTCCTATAAGTGCACCACCTTAGCTTCTGTTTTTCACTTCATTCTGTTTATTTTGTGCACCATGTTTATATTTATTTGTGCACCTGTGTTGATATAACTTGTTTACGGATACTACAAGTTGGTCACCTATAAGCCAACAAAGCTCATATCTTATTTTTGAATTTTATGAGTGTTTTGGTTGTTTGGTGCTTCTTGAGCATGGCTTTCTTCATTTGTAGGATGGAAATAATACTTGGACATATGAGGACTCTGTCACTTTTCCTTAAGTATGTGTACAACATCATTATGAAATGATTCAATATCATCCTATACATTGGGATAAGATAAGAGATTATTTTAATTGTTATATTGACAAACAATTTAGCTCTTTGACTGACAAATCCACATATAAAGGCTTGAAGGAGAATTATGAGATTTGGCAGCTGCTCGAATCCATTGTAATGTTCAGTGCGACCCCATTACTAGGGCCATTATTGCAGATGACATATGGTGGGAAAACTGATTATTGATAAGATAATTAAGTTCTAGTATTAGATGATACATAGGAATTGCAAGCCTTTTGATTTGTTGTTTGTTATTTATTGCAGATAAAAGAAAGATTTTGGAGGTTTCGTATCACACCTTTGACTAAAAAAGTCAAAGAATTGTCTGCTCGGCTTTAGGACTTAACAAATAACCCCTACTATCTTGTTTATCATGGAATATCATGAGTTTGTTGAACTTTTACGAATTTGGATATGTTTGTACCATAAGGAAATAAGTTTTTTTTCAAGTTTGTCATTTGCTTATGTTTGTAAGAAGTGAGTTATTCCTAGTCTACTTGTTCACCGATTCACTTTATGTTTGTGCACTAAGCTTTCTCTTACTGTGCACTATTTTCTTATTTCATGGTGCACCTTCTATTAAATCATTTGTGCACCACTAAGTACATGATTGGTGCACTGGCTCAACTTAATACTTTCACAAATTTAAGTCCACAAAGGCAAGATGCAGTGGTGCACAAATTAGTGTATTTTGATGTAGAAATATTCAAAATAAGATTCACAAACTCAAGGTGCACATACTCATTTTACAATAGTATACAATGTCCTACTTATCGATACACGGATCCATATTACTTGGTGCACAACATTCACACTGATTAAACTACTTTTCCAAGTAAACAAATTGTGCATTACAGTATATATATGTTGTGCATCTCTATTTCAGCGATAATGCACCACAAAACACATATGGTGTGCACTAGTTCAATTATATTGTGCATAAATAATACAAGATCTTTTTGCATCACGTGTAAATTCGGTTTGATTATTTAAATGCACCAAATGTTTTTAAGGGGGACCCCCCATCTAAAAAAATGCAAGGTAAAGTTAAACTGTGAATCTGTAACAACATGTATTGGGTACTCGTAAACATAAACTGTGAACGCTTCCCATACATTAGATGGAGTTTAATCATGTGGCCACGATCTCGCGAGTGGGATTGAAAATTGCCAATCATGGACACAACTTGGGTCTTGCACACCTTTCATGCGTATTAATCTGAAAAACATTTTCATCGAAAATGTCCGTTCATTTTCTCCTGCTATCTGTTGCTCTCTTTTTCAAAGTCGGTTTTGAGGCGATTTTTTACGAACAAACTTCTCCTTTTCTCTGATTCAATCTTATCCACTCTCCTTTTGCAATCTCAATCTTCCAATCTATACTCAAATGGCTGAACATCAAGGTGATGCTCCATCTTCTCCTGTTCGATGTGAAATTGTCGTAAACCTAACCCTAGATATATGTTTTTGTTTGTTGATTTTGTTTCCTTGTAATTTTTTCCAGGCATAAGAGTGTATAAGTTGTCTTTATCTCTATTTTGTCCTGTCTGCTTTGATTTTTGAGTTTGATTTTCATATTTTCGTGTTGTATGTATGATTGTTGTGATGATTTCATATTATGTGGTATTTTCGTGTTTTATGTGTACCAAACTGCCTTCGATTGTTCACCATTGCATTATAGGTTGTGCATCGCATTATTTTTTATCATTCGTACTTTGTTTGTGCACCACTAGACATTTTACTGGTTCAATAGTTCACTTTATTGTTGTGCACTAAGTTTGCTTTTCTTTATTCACTATTTTTTACAAAGTTGTGCACCACATTTTTGTTCATTGTGCACCTCATTATTTCTTCTAAGTGTGATTTTGTTTGTATCTTTAAATGGGAACTACTTGTTTATTATATTGTGCACCACATTACTTTATATTGCGGACTAGAATGCTTTGTTTGTATTCTTTTTTATTTCATTGTTTTGTATTGTTGTTGTGCACCACATTACTTTATCATGTTGAATTTGTTGTGCATCTAATTTTTGTTTGATTCTTTTGTTCACCTGTCATCTAAACTTTCCTAAAGCAAACATTATTCTTCAAAAATGAAGGTTATGTTTGTGGAAGAAAAAGATTCAAGCATCTAGTTTGAAAGAACGAAACTCGGCGCGCGTCTGATGCAAGCTTCCGCGACCGCGGAAAATTCACTGTTGAATCCTCGCTGTTCGTATTTTTCCGCGACCGCGGCTTGATGATCCGCGACTGCGGATTCTTCACTGTAGCTCTTCTCTGCTTCTTTCTTCGTCTTCTCTCGTGGCTTGTCTTCATCTTCAATATATCTTCATTTAAGCTCTTCTACGCCACCAATATCATACTTCTTCTCCACAACTCCATACTCCACAATAATGCTCTAAACATCTCAAAATGGTACCCAAAATACCAGTAACAACTCCTAGTTAAAACCTACAAAGTAGCACTGATCAAGAAGCAATCGCAAGCGTCGAAATTCCAAAAAAGTTCCATGTCCCCAACATACCCAACTACGACGGGACCAGATACCCCGACGATCACGTCTCAATTTATAAGCAGAAACTAATGACTATTTCGATCCCAAGAGGAAACCGTGAGGCAGTCATGTGCAAAAGCTTTGGCACGACCCTCACGGGACCCGCACTAACTTGGCTTATGCATTTTCCATAGGGTTCCATCGCTTCCTTCTCCGACTTGATCAATTCGTCCAAAGTTTAATTTGGTAGCAGTCAACGATTAGAAAAACAGTCAAGCGACCTATACAGGATCGTGCAAAGGTATGGAGAACCTCTAAGAGATTATCTTAACAGGTAAAACAAAGAGAAGGTCGCGATACCGCATTGTGACGTTCCAACATCAATCGAAGCGTTTCGCCGAGGCCCGATCAAAGGTAGTGAACTCTACCGCGAATTAACCAAATATCCATGCCGAAACTTTGAAGATGTGCAAGCCAAAACCATGGCGCAAGTCAGACTCGAAGAAGATGAGGAACCCTCCAAAGCAAACAAGAGTCCCGATCGAGTCGACCGAAGAATATCCTTAGATCATCGACGCGATCGGCAACACCAACCTCACCCCAAGGGGCGGAGCGACCCTGGTCTGGTAAACAACTCTTATGAGAGGAACCAGGATTGGAGAAACAACCCCGCTCTCCCTCCAAAGCTTCACTCTTATAACTTCAACATTTCTATATCGGAGCTCGTAAAGAGTTTCGAAAAATATGGAAAGGAAGTAAGATGGCCTCAGAAGAGTGACAAACCAGACGCAAAGAAGGACATGAACCGGTGGTGCGAGTTCCACGGGGACCACGAACACTCGACATACGAGTGCATAGCCCTTCGCAAGGAAGTCGCGAGGCTCCTCGCGTAGGGGCTGTTACGCAATGTCATCTCCGACAGAGCCAAGGTGACCCTCGACCGAAGGGACCAGGTAACATCCGACAAACCGTCCTCTCCGGTTCCCAATAAATTCATTAACACCATTTTAGGAGGGTTAGACGTGTGTGGAAACACATACTCGGCCGCCAAAAGACGCGCCCGAGAAAGCAAAGGCAACAAGCCAGTTCGGACGGAGATAAGACAATTGCAGATCTCCGACGCTCCTGCCATTACCTTCGATGACTCGGAAGCTCAAGAGTTAGGCGACCACCACAACGGTTTGGTAATTTCTCTTTCAATTAGCAACTGCCTTATCCGTCGCGTTCTAATCGACACATGTAGCTCCACCAACTTCCCCGCTAGTCGGATTCAGCGGGGAAGTCAAATATACCCAAGGCGAGATTGTGTTAACAACGTACGCTGGTGGAGTCAATCAACAGGTAAAGTTTTTAATACTCGATTTCCCGTCTCCATACAATGCAATCCTTGGCAGACCCTGGATCCATGCCATGAAAGTTGTGCCTTCCACTTACCACCAGACAATAAACTTCCCTACTAAGTGGGGGGTACAAGAAATAAGAGGCGACCAGCGGGCTGCTAAGGAGTGCTACGTCACTTCAATGAAAGGGGCAATCGACAAACCTTCCGCATAGCAATCACAGTATGGTGAAGGAACCACGCGATACATCGAACCAGAAATGGAACAACTCGATGAGATCGCGCTGGATCCTTCAAAGCCAACACAAACTGTGAAGGTCGGATCGGATCTAAACGATTCGACCATGGCAGATTTAATTACTTTTTTACGATCCAACTCTGATTGTTTTGCTTGGTCACACGAAAACATGGTGGGGATCTCCCCAGATATTATTACTCACAAATTGAATGTAGATCCCACATATCCTCTAGTCAAGCAAAAAAAGAGAAAGTTCGCACCAGAACGTAATAAGATTGTGGTCGATGAGGTAAACAATTTACTTGAGACAGGTAAAATAAGAGAAGTCAAGTACCCCGACTGGCTAGCAAACGTCGTCGTGGTTCAAAAGAAGAACGGGAAATGGAGAGTATGCATCGACTTCACAGACCTAAACAAGGCCTATCCAAAAGATTATTTCCCATTACCACACATCGACGCCATGGTTGACGCGACCGCCGGACACGAAATGCTAACATTCATGGACGCGTTCAACGGATACAACCAGATTCTCATGGACCCTGACGACCAAGAAAAGACAGCTTTCATAACAAGCCAAGGTACGTACTGCTACAAAGTAATGCCTTTTGGACAAAAAAATGCAGGGGCCACATATCAGAGGTTGGTAAACAAAATGTTCAGAGACCAGATTGGAGATACCATGGAAGTTTACATCGACGACATGCTCGTCAAGTCTAAAGCGACAATGTATAACATGAAACTAAACCCGACTAAATGCTCTTTCGGAGTGTCTTCAGGAAAACTTTTGGGGTACATGGTGACTAAAAGAGGGATCGAAGCCAGTCCAGACCAGATCAAGGCTATCGTAAACCTTAAGTCCCCTCAATGTGTCAAGGACGTCCAAAAGTTGATAGGACGGATAGCAGCATTAAACAGATTCATATCCCAATCCTCGGATAAATGCAAGCTCTTCTACGAAGCCCTGAAAAAGAACAAGTCGGACGGCGACACACGAACAAGCCTTCCAAGACTTAAAGACGTATTTGGCAAGTCCACTCCTACTAGCTAAATTAAAAGACGACGAGCCATTACCACTATATCTAGCGGTATCAGAATCAGCCGTCAGTGCAGTCCTAACAAGAGAGGAAGACGGTAAACAATCACCGGTCTATTATGTAAGTCGTTCCCTACTCCCCGCTGAGACAAGGTATACGTCACTTGAAAAATTAGCCTTGGCATTAGTTACGGCCTCAAACAAGTTACGACCCTATTTCGAATCACATGCTATTATTGTGAGAACTAACCATCCCATGAAAGCAGTCATGAGGAAACCGAAATTTATAGGACGAATGGCTAAGTGGGCCATACACCTCAGCGGATTCAACATTGAGTACGAGCCAAGAACGACGATCAAATCTCAAGCTTTAGCCGACTTTGTGGCCGATTTCAGCCCGATACTGGAACAAGAAGCCACTAAGGAAGTCGAACAACTAAAAGTTGAAGAAGACAGGGGCACATGGCAACTCCATACAGATGGAGCATCGAACGCAAGAGGAGTCAGCCTAGGTGTCGTGCTAAAATCACCATAAGGGGACCATATAGCCAAAGCTGTGAGATGCGAGTGGGACGCGACCAACAATGAAGCAGAATATGAAGCCCTCGTATTTGGATTAACACTCGCGCACGATCTCGCAATTTTAAGCATAGAGGTGACATGCAACTCTCTCCTAATCGTCAACCAAGTGCAAGGTTCGTACGCTGCCAAAGACGACAAGATGATGGCATATCTAAATATCGTCAAAAAATTGGCAAGCAAATTCCAGAACTTCACCATCCGACAAGTCCCACGCGACCTCAACACACAAGCCGACGCCCTAGCAATTCTTGGCTCCGCCTTACATCCTAACGACTTCCACAACATTCTGTTGGCATATATCATCACACCGGCCATCCATAAAGTCTCCAGAATAGCTAATCCAAATGATATTCAGACAATGAATGAATTACCCTTAGAAGAAGTCGTCTCAGCAGAGGTAAGCGACCACACAGAAGAAGATTTGGTGGGCGACCAAGACGATTGGACCACCCCCTACATCAAGTGGCTCGGGGATGGAAGACTCCTAGAAGACAAAGCAGAAGCTAAAAGACTCAAGATTTGGCATTCCTTCAGAAATCATGTGCGATAATGGCTCCCAATTCATCAGTAGCAAGACGCGATCCTTCTGTAAACAATCGAACAACACACTAGTCACGTCCACACCAAG
The DNA here is from genome assembly GCA_027886185.1 of Rheum nobile. Lineage (NCBI taxonomy): Eukaryota > Viridiplantae > Streptophyta > Magnoliopsida > Caryophyllales > Polygonaceae > Rheum > Rheum nobile. The sequence continues at coordinate 42,760 of WOAB01000014.1, forward strand.
ATACCCGTAATCCAATGGTCAAGCAGAATCCAGTAATAAAATCATCATCAACCATCTCAAAAAATGCCTCACAGGGGAAAAAGGCAAGTGGGCCGACGAGCTCCCCTTGATACTATGGTCTGATAGGACGACGCCTAAAAATGCAACAGGACAGAGCCATTCTCACTAGTCTATGGAAGCGAAGCGGTCATCCCCGCTGAGTTACTCGTCCCAACTGCCAGATACGGACTCTAAACCCTTGAACAAAACGACATTGAGTTAGCTCACAATCTCGACACCATAAACGAGACCAGAGAGAAAGCCAGAATCCGAATGGTCCGATACCAGCAACAAGTCGCCCGAAGCTATAACAAAAATGTTCGAGCTAAAATCTTCAAGTTAGGAGACTGGGTCCTAAGGAAGACTTTCCAGAACACCAGAGATCCAACCGACGGGAAACTAGCACCCCAATGGGAAGGGCCTTACCTCATCAAGGAAATCGTCGGACAAGGGGCATACCGACTAGAAACAAAGGACGAACAACCGATTCCTAGAAGCTGGAACGCGACCCACTTAAAGTTGTATCATTTCTAAAACCTTCTTTTTCTTACATTTTTTAGCTATTCGATTACATTTCGTTTGAATTACGTCACTGACTTAAGCATCGGAGGGCCGTTGGGTTACCCCCCAACGGTCACCCCAAGACCTTTCTTCATTTTTGTACTCTCAAGCGTAAAATGAACAGGAACAAGAGGCCTCGAAGACGAAACACGACATTCAAATTCAAAAGGATATCCTTACAATATACAAAACAACGCTTACAAACACACGAATCGATTGACACACGGGGAATAGAGGAACAAAATACTACAAACTATTTACGAGACTTGTCTTGTCAAAATGTACTCGTCTTTATCCTTACATTACATACGACTCCTCTTCGGATAAACAAAGCATGCTACATTAACATTCACAATTACAGGTCATCACGACCAAACATTTCGCATTGATGGCCAAGGCGCGCCTGACAAAAATGTTTACAAAATACGCGACCCGCGATGACGGACGGGTCGCCAAAACATTATCCGTCCCATCACCACAATGGGGCACAACACATTGTCTAAAACGTTTAAAGTAAAGCGTCCACAACACACCAAAAGAAAAATTGTCACTTATCAAACCAAGTTAGGACTCGCCTGACTTCTCATTGACTTCCACAGGGACAACATCTTGACCCTCAGTTGCCTCAGGAAGTCCATTGGATACATCCGCGACGTCTTCTGCAACCGCCTCAGTATTGACCTCCTCCCCCTGTTCGCCTTCACCAAGGCCCAACAACTTGAACAACTCATCGCCCAGATTACCACGAGGATACAAAAGGTCCATATTTGCCTTCGCATCCTCAATCTTCCAAGTCGAATGTGCCCCCGCGGCATACTCCTCCATCATTTCAATACGAGACTTGAGATAGAAATACGTCCCGACATCGTGGCGACATGGGCATCCTTCACACGAACCTCCCCAACACTACCCTCAAGCTCTACGAGACGGGCTTGCACCACCGCCACCTTCTTATCGGCCAGTGCTTGCTTGCCCTCAGCGGCCTTGACGCGCCCATTAGCAACCTTTAGTTGACCTTCAACCTCGGTTACCCGCGTATCAGCTTGGTCGCTCAAATCTTGCACATTGGAGAACGCGATGATTGAGTATTGAAGAGCATGCAAACAAACAACGTAAAAAGACATAAGCAAAAAAAAAAAAAAAACGAAAACGCGTTTACTAGCTGAAAACTTCATACAAGATCTTTTCTTACTTACTCGCCAAGAGGCCGCTCTGGCCTGATCGATACAATCAACAGGGTGAAAGTCGCCAATCTCCTTCTTTAGCTTCCGAGTCTAAAGTATGGAGCAATTCTTCCAAATCCCTTCCCCTCATCATGCCCACCGAAAGCACCGGAGCACCAATCGCTTTCCTTTTCGCCCCTAAAATCTTAGACGACGGCGAATCTAAAGCAATGACCCTCGAAAGAGCTTTAGCTTTAGCTTTTGCCGATGAAGAAGCTTTTGCCGCAAACAGCTTTTGATCCAAGAGGCTCTTTTCGGACAAGCGAGCTGATGCGTCCCTAACTCCGAGGAGGGTTCACGAAAGCCGTGATGGTAGGATCTCGTCTTGTAGTGGGTCGCTAGACACTGATGTGACGCGGAAGGTGGGAATGGATGCGGAGTGTGATGGAAGTGTGGAATGAATGCTGCCGTAGCGTCGGCTGCGGAAGAACTCGAGAGGACTCGAGAGTTGGTGGACTCGAAAGTGATCGAGTAAGGCCAAAGAGATGGCTAGGGATATGATCGACGTGGGTCGATCTAAGGTGCCGTAGCGTCGGCGCGGAGAAGAGGGAAGAAGAAGAGAATAGTTTTCCGGTGACGCAAACCCTAAGAGGAGGCGTTGGCTCTCAACAACGTTTAGGATTCAAATGATGCGTAACCTGATTACAGAGGCTGAGAGCGCCTTAAATAAGCATTCGACACAAGGTGGGCCGAGAATCTTAATGGACTAGCCCACAATGCAATTGTGGGCACGCGTCCAAAAATAGAAAGTATGCGATAAATAGAAGTTACTGAAATAAGAAAGTGCTAAGAAAGTTTCAACAAATAACAAAGGAACGCGGTCCTTGTGTAACAAGGGACGCGTTGATTGTCAGCCTTGTGGAATTGACTCTGAAAGAACGCGCTCTTCGCTAGTGAGAAGAAGCATGAATCTTTGCGCGTTCTCTGGAGCGCCTTGGCTTGCGACGAGCCTCGCGACTAGCGACTGTGTTGCTTTGGAAATTGCCTTTGTGCGAGCTCGTGTGATTGGCCCTTCACTGCAAAGTTCCATGGCTTTCTCCTCCTCGTTGGCTGTCATCGCGGGTAGGGTCGCATCACCCTCCCCCACTTGGGTGTGAAGCGTCCCCGCCTCATCATCATCAAACTCTGGAGCCACATAGGGAGAAAGGTCTGTGACGTTGAAAGTCGCGTGCACTCCAAAATCCGGTGGCAGCTCCAACTCATACGTGTTGTCACCAATTGCCTGGACAACCTTGAAGGGTCCGTCGCCGCGGGGGGACAACTTGCTCTTGCGAAGATTGGGGAACCTCTCTTTGCGCAAATGTAACCAAACCAGATCGCCAGGAGCATAAATGACTCTGCGTCTTCCTTTGTTGTGCTGGGCCTCGTACTGCCGTGTGCGTCTCTCCAATTGCTCTCGCGTTCGGCGGTGTAGCTCCTGAATCTGCGTAGCGCGATTTGTGGCACTGACATTCTCTCCATCGCGCAGTGGTCTGGGCAGCATGTCCATTGGCGTCAACGGGTTCCGTCCATACACAACCTCAAAGGACGTGAGTCGTGTAGCACTGTGGCACGACCTATTGTAAGCAAACTCAACAAACGGGATTAGATCCTTCCAACGCCGGGGATTGGCCTTGAGCATGGTGCGTAGGAGGGCTCCTAATGTCCTATTGGTGACCTTAGTTTGGCCATCGGTTTGGGGATGGTAAGATGTGGAAAATATCAGCTTTGTCCCAAGCTTTCCCCATAGTGTCCTCCAAAAATGTCCAACAAACTTAGTGTCGCGATCACTCACAATAGTACGCGGCACTCCGTGTAAACGAACCACATACTCAAAAAACAACTCGGCGATCTCACTAGCATTGTCGTGGTCCTACATGGTATAAAGTGGCTCATTTTGGAAACCTATCCACAACCACAAAGATCGAGTCATGGCCTTTCCTAGACGTAGGTAAACCCGTAATAAAATCCATGGACAAGTCTTCCCAAGGACCAGCAGGTATGGGTAAGGGTGTGTATAAACCTTGGGGATTGGATCTAGCTTTCCCCCTCTGACAACTCACACAACCCTCACAATACTTCCTAACTTGGAGCACCATATGTGGCCAAAAGAAATGTTCCCTCAACGCAACCAAGGTCCTCGCGATCCCAAAGTGGCCTCTGCCATCATGTGCCTCTTGAATGAGGAGGTGCCTAATTGAAGAACTAGGGATACACAACCTCCCTGCCTTATACAAATACCCTTCATCCACAAAATAAGTATCAAACTCACGCGTTTCTAGACATCTGGCATAGATAGGCTGGAAGAACGCGTCACTCAAATACAAGTCTTTAATTACAGAAAAGCCAAGTACTTTAGTTTGCAATGAGTGAGCAGAGTGTACCTACGTGACAAGGCATCGGCCATAACATTTTCCTTCCCTTCTTGGGTACCACGACATAGGGGAAAGTCTCCATAAACTCCACCCATCGCGCATGGCGCCTGTTGAGTGTGTCTGGCCTTTGAGGAAGCTCAGTGCCGCGTGATCCGAGTGAATCACGAATTCCCCGCGGCCAAAGGTAGTGCTACCACGTCTTCAGAACCCTAATCAAAGCATACAATTCCTTATCATAAGTAAGGTAATTAAGGGTAGCACCTGTGAGCTTTTCACTGAAGAAGGCGATTGGCCTCTTCTCCTGGTGAAGGACGCCGCCAATGCCAACATCGGACGCGTCACATTCGACTTCGAAGTGCTTGGAGAAGTCTGGTAGCTGTAGCAATGGCGCTTGGCACAGCGCGGTCTTCAATGCTTTGAACGCGGTCTCATGCTTAGGGAGCCAAACAACGATCGTTCCCTTCTTTGTCAACTCGTGCAACGGCGCTGCAAGTGTTCAAAAATCGCGAACAAATCGGCGGTAGAAGCCGGCCAGGCCAAGGAAGGATCTCACCATAGTGGTTGTGGTAGGTGTTGGCCACTCCTTGATCGCATTGATTTTCCCGTCATCCACGCGTAGACCCTCCTTGGAGACAACCAAACCCAGAAAATTTGTTGACTCCGAGACAAAGCTACATTTCTTAAGGTTGGCATAGAGCTTTTCCTCGCGTAGTTTTATGAACACTTGCCTCAAATGTTCCACACGATCTTGCAAGCTATGAGAAAACACAAGTATGTCATCAAAATAAACCACAACAAACATACCTAGAAACTCTCTCAAGACGTGGTTCATGAGGTGCATGCAAGTGCTAGGCGCGTTAGTGAGGCCGAATGGCATCACAAGCCACTCATATAGACCATACTTGGTCTTGAAAGCAGTCTTCCACTCGTCCCCCTCCTTCATCCGTATTTGATGATACCCACTACGCAAGTCGATCTTGGAGAGACACAAGCGCCATGGAGTCATCCCGCATGTCGTCCAATCGGGGAATCGGGGTGGCGATACTTCACCGTGATCTGGTTGATGGCGCGGCAGTCCACACACATCTCCAAGAGCCATCTTTCTTTGGCACCAAGATCACGGGCACTGCACATGGGCTCAAGATTTCTCTGACATAGCCCTTTTCAAGCAAATCCTGTACCTGGCGTTGTAGCTCCTTCATCTCCTCTGGGCCAGCCTTGTACGCGGCTCTGTTTGGCAAAGACGCGCCAGGAACGAGGTCAATCTGATGCTGTATGCCATGCACTGGTGGCAAGCCTTGGGGGCAATTCTTCTGGCATAACATCAGCGAATTCAAGTAACAGCGCGACAATTGGGGGAGGTAATATTTTTTGCCGCGTCGTCTTCGACAACAAGTGTGGGGACTAGTAGGAAACAGGTCTGTTTCCCTTCAGTGCAGGAGTCAAGTTGCTAGACCTGGCCAGAAGCAAACGCGGTTCACAACGTCCCTGCAACGGGTGTGTTGTGCCGTGAATGCGTTTTCTTTGTCGCGTCATTTGGCTTGCAGCTTGGCTTCTGGGACATGATGTCAGTACTAAAAGAAGAATCACCAGGGTTGGGATCAACACGTTATGGCGTGTGTTTTGGCGGCATAGGAGCTTGTGCTTTGGCCGCTTCAATAGCTTTTTGTCTATCGCGCTCCACCTGGTCCGGCAAAATCTCATGAGGAGACATTGGTAAAAGTGTCATGCGCTTCCGTGGTAGGTAAACACGTAAGTGTTTAGATACCGTTGTTAAGCATGCGACGATCGAATTGCCATGGGCGCCCAAGTAAGAGATGGGTGGCATCCATAGCATTACATCACATAAGATAGTGTCATGATAAGCCACCAATGGAGAAGGGGATGAGACACTGTCGTGAGACAGTGTTACCTGAAGTGGAGCTAATCCATTGAAGGACCGTAGGGCTGGGGATGTGGTGTCGTCTCCAAATTGAAGTGCTCGACGACCTTTTCATTTATGATGTTGCAGCAGCTCCCACCGTCTATGATGACCCTCAACGAGGCAGTTTTGACGAGACACCTTGTGTGAAAAAGGTTCTCGCGTTGATCATCCAGTGTTGCCTCTTTCATCGTGAGTATGCGCCTCGTGACAAGGCTCAATGGTGTGCCTGCGTGGAGGCCAGCAGCCGCACATGTGTACGCATCATCATCTTCTTCAAAGCCCTCAATGGTATCTGGCGCGGTCTCCTCTTCGTCGTCCACTATCTCGTAACCAACGGTTGTAGCGGAGAAAAGAACGCGCTTGGAGTTGGGGCAATCTTTCATGTAATGACCCCGACCTCCACACTTATAGCACTCTTGCCTGGGAAGGTCTACTTGGGTCTGCCAGAAGTAGTCTTCAGCGCGTTGATGCTCGCGAGCTTGTGTTTGGTGCCGCGTTCCTGGCTTGTCTGACTTGTGAAGGCGCCGGTCTTTCCTGTGTCACTAGAACGCGCATTAATGTAAGGGGAAGCACTAGAGTTAGTGTTGTACTTTGGTTGCCATATGAAGTGTATGGCCCTTGACGCTTGCGAAGTAGTTGTTTGTGTAACTGCATGGCCGCGTGCGTCAAGTGATTGAGGTTGGTGATTGGAAGCACCTCAAGTTGGTTTCGGATGGCCATATTGAGGCCACTCAAGAACTTGGTCCTCAATGTTCGAAGGCGCCACAGAAATGGAGGCCTTTGTGGTACATGTCCTCGAGGCGCGAGAAATACTCCAAAGGGCTCTCGTTGCCGTGTTGTCTTACCATGGCGATGTCGAGCCTCATTCTGTTTCTGTAGTCCGTTGGGACGTACTTTTGGGTCATGATGAACTTCAGCTAGTGCCACTCCGTGTAGGGATAAAATTCCTTCGAACGCGATCATCGACCAGTCTGCCACCAAGTACGCGCTGAGCCTCTGGAAGTTGATTGTCGCGGCAGCTACCCACTCGTGCATTGGAATTTTGGCATGATCTCAAGGTATACTCAGTAGCCTGAAACCACTCAAGAAAAATAGCAGGATCATATTCACGAGAAAGAATTCGATCTTTACCTTAAACTCATGGCGAAGGTCCTGGGGGCGCGGTTTGTGGAGCTGGCTGTGCGCACGGCGGAGGCACGTCATAATGGTCATAGGCATTGCCTTGTGCAGGGTAAGGGCACCTGATGCCACCTTGCTGGGCCTTCTGCCTTCATCGTGGCCGCGATAGTCGGCCACCGGTTCCTAAAATCGGGCGCGTTGCGGGCCCCCGTTGTTGTTTCCTGCTGCGCGTGACGGCGGGTAGTCGTGAGACATGGCAGGCATCCCATAACCGTCATCGCATCGCTGGGGGGCTAAGTTGGCCGGCTGCTGCGCCTGGGGTGAGCAATGGGGCCGAAACCCCAGCCCTTCGGATGGTCTGGAGTTCATCTGGGTCACCTAGTGGCGGGTGAAAATTCCATGGGTTGACCATGCCCGAATCCTCCATCTCCTCGTCATCAAATTCATTGAAATCATCTTGGAGGAGAGGTGTGGAGGAGTAGTAACCCGCTGAGCCATATCGCGACGTTCTGGCACTCTGATGGGCCCCAGGTAATCCTCCACATTGAATGGCACAGGAGTAGTTTTGGGCATGTTTTTGGCCGCTTGCATTCCTGCGCTTGCGCCTTTGATCGCGTCATTTTTACTCGACTCACGCGCTGCGGCTTCTGTCGTGCAATGAGCACAATGGCATTCTGGGTTTGTCGCGTTGATTTGTCTGCGGCATACCTGTCATCAAAAACATATGGGTCAGAAAAATTACTGGTCATCGCGCGCCCCCTCGTCCTATGCATAGTAGTCTTGTGGCGCTGTCTCATCAGTGCGTTGCATTTGAGGTGACGCGGGACCCTGGCGACTCTCAATCACAGAATGGATGCGATTGAGCCGTGGTTGAAGCTGCGAAGTTGAGGGCATGATTCCCTTGCCTTTGTCGAGGCGTGCCGTGCTGGTAGCCGCCACGGTTGGGTCGGTGCTTGTGGTTGAACCGGCTGGACTTGTGTGGCTTGGTGGCGCCATGGGCGCTTTCCAACTCGGCGACGCATCGTAGCAGTTCTTGGATCTGCCGTTGCTCAGCCGTGAGCTCCAATGGATGTTCTTGGTTGGCATCTTGATGTTGTTGAGGCGCCGTGTTGGGAGGGTTTTCGAGCGTGCCATCTCCATTGCCGGAGCCTCCGATTGGCGCGTTCATAGTGCCTATCACAATGTGACCAGTCATCGAAGTAAGGAGCACAAGGAACTAGCCACAAAAGTTCACGAAGGAAGGCAAGTCTTTTTGCCGTGAGGACGGCTCAAGTCAAGCGAGATAAAAGAGATAAGCAAGCAAGAAATAAGCCGAAACAATGCGTCAAATTTCTTAATTATCAACGCGATCAATCACTCGACACAAAAGACCCAGCCTTCTAGCATGAACCTAGACACGGAGGGATAGAGAGATGAGCCTAGCCGATAGCGGAAGACGATTACCTTATTTTGGCTTTGCGTCTTAAAAAGTTTTTTTTTTTTTTTTGGAATGTCGAATGTCTTTTGATTTTAATTCGACTTGACTTTTCAAAATGTGAATTTGGATACCGAGATCTTGTTGATTTGATTCGGTTTTTTTTTTATATAAAAAGATCAGCTAAGTGACTTAATGTGAGAAAGAAATCACCGAATATTTGGTGATAGGAGAGAGAAAAGATATTGTAGATTTGGTGGTTAATGCAAGAAATAAGGGAAGATATGCAAGCAATCAAATCATGCGAGAATCAACATATGGCACGTAAATTGCGGCAAATAACTAGCATGCAAATCTCTAAAATCTCGCGGGGTTGATTTTGTAAATCGGCAAGAGCGTGTCTTGAGGAACCGATTAGGACAAGCAAGTTTTGGTTAAGGAAAAAAAATCAACGATGGGGAAGCGAATATGGTGGTCAAGAAAAAAATTCGTGAACAATGAAGCAAGAAGCGACTTACAAGACCTTTGGCTCTGATGCCAGTTGATGCGTCCCTAACTCCGAGGAGGGTTCACGAAGGCCGTGATGGTAGGATCTCGTCTTGTAGTGGGTCGCTAGACACTGATGTGATGCGGAAGGTGGGAATGGATACGGAGTGTGATGGAAGTGTGGAATGAATATTGCCGTAGCGTCGGCTGCGGAAGAACTCGAGAGGACTCGAGAGTTGGTGGACTCGAAAGTGATCGAGTAAGGCCAAAGAGATGGCTAGGGATATGATCGACGTGGGTCGATCTAAGGTGCCGTAGCGTCGGCGCGGAGAAGAGGGAAGAAGAAGAGAATAGTTTTCCGGTGACGCAAACCCTAAGAGGAGGCGTTGGCTCTCAACAACGTTTAAGATTCAAATGATGCGTAACCTGATTACAGAGGCTGAGAGCGCCTTAAATAAGCATTCGGCACAAGGTAGGCCGATAATCTTAATGGACTAACCCACAATGCAATTGTGGGCACGCGTCCAAAAATAGAAAGTACGCGATAATAGAAGTTACTGAAATAAGAAAGTGCTAAGAAAGTTTCAACAAATAACAAAGGAACGCGGTCCTTGTGTAACAAGGGACGCGTTGATTGTCAGCCTTGTGGAATTGACTCTAAAAGAACGCGCTCTTCGCTAGTGAGAATAAGCATGAATCTTTGCGCGTTCTCTGGAGCGCCTTGGCTTGCGACGAGCCTCGCGACTAGCGACTGTGTTGCTTTGGAAATTGCCTTTGTGCAAGCTCGTGTGATTGGCCCTTCACTGCGAAGTTCCATGGCTTTCTCCTCCTCGTTGGCTGTCATCGCGGGTAGGGTCGCATCACGAGCCCTCGATGTCGCACCCTGAGATACTGTCAAGCAAGCACAAACATATAAACATATGGTCACTCCAAAGACCACCCACACGCATACCTGAAGGAACGAACAATTGCCTTTGGTAACGGAAGTGGACGGCGTCGCCATGCTCAGAGGGCTAGGCGTTAGATGATTCACGTTCTTGAACGACCTGTCGGCCTCTAAAAAAGTGAGTAAAACTTCGGTAACCGCAACGAAATTAGAATCCCTCTTCTCTTCTGGACTCGGCACTGAAAATAGACACACGTGAGCAGAAGTTAATAAGACATCAAAACACAAAAGTGTCAAAGGCTAAAACGATACCTGATGTCCTCCAGACGTCACGCAAGAAAGAGCAGTCAAATCCCCCATCGAGTGACCTCCTTTCGACACAGAAAAATGCGACCTCCATCCACGATCGTTAACATTGAGATTTAGGGTGATTGGTTCTCTATCTGACCGAAGGCGCAATTGAAAGCAAGAAGAACCTCGACTACTTAGGTAATACGAATACCAGAGAGCATCAAAATCAAAATCAATCTCGACACTGGACACTAAAAGATCAACTACCCTAAGGAGACGCCACGCATGTGGCATCACCTGACATGGGACAAGATTAAACAGACAAGAAGTTCCTCACCAAACTCGAAAAAGGGAAAGTATGACCTATTCTGAAGGGATACTCAAAGAAGCAAATCCATCCGTCGCGACACCAGTCGGCCCGTTCTTGAGGCAAAGGGAGGCGAGCCACCGTTTGGAAGGGAACTGGCCTACTTCTTGAATCATGTCCAACTTCGACTGAGTCAATGTTCCGGCTAAGGAATCCTCTGGGCTAAGGAGATTCGAGGGGGAGAAATCGCTATCTTTCTTGCTGACAACAGAAGACGAAGCTTTGGACTTCTTTGACCTCGGAAGCGACATTGTTCGAAAATAACGGTAAGAAATTCGAAAAAGCTCTTAACTTTGAAGACCAGAAACCTTCGTGAGTAGAAAGAGGATGGTGAAAAGAAAGGGAAGTGACTGCCATTTATGGGGAAACTGCTTGCTCAGGGTCAAACCTGCTGACCAATAGAGAAGCACCACGTCATCGATCCATCACTGTAAAATCGGCAAGAGGGAGATCACGTTCGGAGGACGCTTTGGAAAAAATCCAACCGTCTCTCAACAACTGCTTCCGGCCCAATTCGATTTTTTGGGGCTATTGTTGGGCCTCATCCTTAACGGACCCTCACCAAAGTAGCCCAATGGATGGAGTGGCCTTCCCATCTGGAGTGATCGTCTAATTAAACGACGACGCGAGGATCTCGGTCACGACGAGATCAGAGAAGTTATTGAACCCCGAATTATGGGGATTAATATATCAGTCCATGCAGCCGTTACAACCCACGTAATCAATCATAAATATTGTAAGATCATGGCCATCTGGTAATCAAAGCCGATGAGCGAAGATCACGGAGGACAAACGGCTAGTTTAACTAATCTTTGGAAATTAAATGTGTATATAAGAGGATTAAAGATCATTGTAAGGACACGAATTTGACATAATACGAACTACTATCTACTACTCTCTTGCTTACATTCATCGGGGCTCTCAAGCTCGAATCTTCATTTCGGTATCGAAGCGACCGACGATTTGGTCCTTTGATTCGACCAGTCTCTTATTCGGAAGAGATAAGCTTGTCTTCGCATCTTTCTAATCTTGTTTCGTCTAGATCTTTATTTGATTTGGATCATTCGGATATAATCAATATTATTATTGTCTAGTTGTCCGTCTTAAGGCGATTCAGGTCGGTTCGATATTTTCGCCCCAAAACAACTAGGTACAAAAGAAGAGTTAACACTAAAGACAATTTTACCAGAAATATCACAAGCGGCACAAATATAGAACCTTTTTTAATAAGTAAAAAATTAATTTATCCGACATCTCTGATAAATCAAAAGGCTGAATAAATTAATAATGGATCAAACATGCATAAAAACAAACATAAACAAACTATAAAATGTAGAACCATACGATATACCTATTGGCATGCCCATTTGAATAAGGTTTAGAAGACACTAAAAAAACTAACACTAGGAGAACAAAGATAATTAGTAGGTGGGGGAACAATGTAATTAAATACGGTTTAGTTTTTGTATCAACACGTTGTCCTTTCTTTTGCTGCATGCATATATATTGGCCGATTTGATCATTTAATTAATTTATATTCATCATTAGGGGCTTGCTCTTTCTAAAACAATTAAAGCATATACAGATTATCTAAGAAAGAACGTAATTAATTGTTTAATTTCTACAGTCCGGTTCTTGTGCGGATCGGCCTTAACGTATAAAATACGGACCGACTTCCCACCGTCGGATGAAGACTTCCAACGGCCACGATTGAAGACGTCCACCAACTTACTATAGAGGAACGCACGTTGAATGATATACACGGTGGCATAACCGTAAATTAGACAACGGCTGAGAAAAGGAAGCGCGTGCCCTTCAGTGTTTTAAACGCAAAACCATTCAACTGCTCTCCATTCAACACTTTAGCGCTTTGATTCGAAAACCCCAGCGAAGACTCCGTTGTTCGAAATCCAACAAGCAGTAGAAGTTGAAGAAATAGAAACATCTAAGTTGAATCAACACGAACTCAAAGCAACATGCAGTCGAAACAACACCGAAACAATGAAGAGACGTTCTATCAGTTCGTGGAGTGAAAAACAAACAGACAATGTCGAACAACGTAGAGAAGAAACGAACCAGCAACACTGAATCAGAGTCCGAAGGTAGTAACACTCCGGTCTCTTGCCTTCTATCAGTTCGAGTTTTGATTTTTAACAAAAAAAAGATTGTTGATGAACTATTCACGAAAATAGGGTTTACTAAAAAAAATTGTCTTCTAAAGTTCTTGGTTCATGGTTATTAACAGTCAAGTTCATGTTCTTACAACTGTTGGTTCATGAAAATAAAAGATTCATATGCTAGAATATCAAGTTCACTTAATGCACACAAGTTCATGGTTATTGACATTCAGGTTCATGTTCTTACAACTGTTGGTTCATAAAAATAAAAGGTTCATATGCTATAAGTTGCTGGTACATGTAGTTACTTTATGAAGTTCAAGTAGGTGTCGTACAAGGTTCATGTAGTTACTATATGAAGTTCATGTGTTTTTGAAGTCAAGTTCATGTGATTTTTTTTGTTGGTTCATATCACTTAATGTTCGTAAGTGTAATAACTTGCTTCAAGTAGCTACTGTGGTAGGTTCATATCCTTTACCTTGTTGGTTCATGGTGATTGACATTCAGTTTCAGGTTCTTACAACTGTTGGTTCATGAAAACAAAAGGTTCATATGCTAGAATATCAAGTTCACTTAATGCACAGAGGTTCATGGTTATTGACATTCAGGTTCATGTTCTTACAACTGTTGCTTCATGAAAATAAAAGGTTCATATGCTAAAAGTTTTGGACTGGAATCAAGTAGGTATCTTACAAGGTTCATGTAGTTACTATATGAAGTTCATGTTTTTTAGAAGTCAGGTTCATGTGATTTTGTTTGGTGGTTCATTTCACTTAATGTTCGTAAGTGTAATGACTTGCTTCAATTATCTAATGTGGTAGGTTCATATGCTTGAAGCTGTTGGTTCATGTGGAGAATCCGAATCTAAAAATATTCTATAATAATGTTTGTAGAAGACACACTAATTGCTACACTAGCTTTGAAAAAAGCTATGTTGAATCCAAAAAAATGAGTACGGGATGAAATGAAGTCTATTGGCGAAACACGGAGAAGCCAACGCAACAAGCCTGTGTGGGAGGATATGCAGAAATAGGCGTCATCATAGGAGACTGAAAGCGATGAGGAGGAATCCCTTGAAAAGATTGTTTCAGAGGATTTTGGGGACGATGATGATGATGAACCGAGCAACACTACAATGATGAGGAGAAGGAGACTTCGGGGAATGAGAGTAAGGGCAAAACATCAGGTTGGGAAAGAAAAAATCATGTGCAGTAAGGAGAAAGGTGACAACACAACCTCATGCAGAAAAAAGAAAGTTATCGCCGAGGAAAGGAATGAGAAAGACGGTTGCAGAGCAAGGACCGACTGAGGTTGAAAAATCCACTCTGAAGAAGCGTAACCCCAGGTTAAAGACAGTAGCTAAAGCATCAAATTCAAAAGGGAAAGCACGCAAGAAAAGGAGAAGAACAAAGCACTGACTTGCAAAGAAAAGGGAAGCATGAAGCTGGTGATATCAATGAAGAAGGAGAAGGAGCAGTTGAGTCCTAAGAAGAAGGAAAATATGCAATTAGTCCTTGCAAAGAGTAAGAAAAGTCAGCCCATCAAGCATGAATATAAGTTTGAGAGCTTGAGCACAAGAAATGTGCCAGTTCTGCTTGTGCAGACGCTAGAAAAGCTCCCTGATAACAAGATATATTGCATCACAAACATGGGTTTTGGTAGTCTACTCGAGTTGAAGTTGACTTAAATACCTACAAAGCTTGCCTATTGGGTGGTTGACCATTTCGATCCAGTCAAGTGTAAGATAAAGATGGAAGACAGAGGGTATATAGAGGTGAACGAGGATGAGGTCCATCACGTTCTTGGGATTCCTAAGAGAGATACACCGTTTGTGAATAGAGGGAAGGGGAAAAGTGATGATGTTATCATTGAAGGCTGGAAGTTCTTCAAAAAATACAGAGAGATAAAGCCAACTAGTGTCTCACAGATGGTGATGGACTGCACATTTGAGCCATAGTCCAAGAGGCTTTTCTTGATACTCTTCATGGATTTCCTTGTTGAGAGCAACCATAAGGGCACTGTGATCAAAGTTTGATGATCGATGACGTGAGAAATGTGCAAGACATAAACAAGTGTAAGTTCGTAGTGGACAGCTTGATACAAACCAAGCTCGAATCGAGTGAAAAGAAATATAGGTTCTTTAGGGCCCATTATGTTCTTGGTGGTAAGTGAGCTCGTCTTGAAGACATACTACAGAAATGAACAAGGAAGGAGTTCAGTACCATGGATATGGATGTGCATTACAAGGTTATTGATTCTTGGACTACGGTGTTGAACTATAATGAAAAAGATAG